>JAIPRL010000585.1:0-37683 GCA_025469235.1 Pemphigus obesinymphae
CCCCGCCCCCCCCCCCCCCCATAGGACGGATTCTCACTTACGACATTTTTTTAAATTAACAAATAAAGTTGTTACGGTTACTATACAGTCACTATGGTCTTGTACATTAAGATCCTCACGCATACGGACCGTTCATCTTAGAAACAATAAAACATACACTTATAATTAATTATAATCACTATTTTCACTAAGTACCTACGTTTACGTTTCCAAGACAAACGAGTGCGAAAAACTAAGAATGTGTTATTAAAAATCATGGGGGTGTTTAGACTTTCTTTGCAGGTCATGCACTTACCCTTCCCCCCCACAAAAAATAAGATATTTTTTTTTTATTAATTTCCTCTTATAACCAATAGGAGTGAATTGTTTGAAACTCAAATTACTAAATGCTGGTTATATAAAAACGAAAGATATTGTTATGAGTACCTACCTATATTATGTTATTATTAAAAATGCATTAAATGTATTGAACTTTTTTGTTTGATAAAATACTGATTACAATTAATACTTCAGCTTGAAGACATCAGTTGACATTAATAATAAGTAGAAAAGAAGATAAAGCATGTTTAAAGTAAAAATAAATTTAAATGTTTTTAATTGGAGAAGCAAACCTTTATATTAAGCTTACAAATATGTTAGAAATACAAAACAAAAAACAAATTATAGCTAACATTATCTAGCGATATGCAATTTTATACACTTTATAAGCTGTTAAAATATCGGTTTTTCAAAATTTTTTAACAGTTTATAAAACGTGTAAACATGCGTATATCAAAAATTTGCTCCATTAGTCGCGAGTTATTTTTGTTCTTTATTATTTATTTTTTATTTATTTTATCTTTCTATAATATTCTCAAGTTTATAAAAATTACTTTGTGAACTTTGTTTTTTAAAAATATCGTGATTACACGACAATTAAAAATAGTACTAACACAGGTCGATTTTTAAATTACTTTTAAAATATATTTAAAGAATTTTAATTTATTTGATTTTCATTTTTCTTAAAATTTAATAAAAATTCCTTATTCAAAACTCCTTAAAAATTGGGTGTGTGGCATCTTCTTAAGTCTAATTGGTATTTTAAAGAGGTAATTTTTCAATTATTCCAATTGGGTGGTCGCTATATACCTATTGCGTCTCATTTTCAGTTTTTGATGTATATTGGGAATATTTTTCAAAATCGATATTTTTCTTGCCATTTTTCAGATTTAGACATTAGTGTTTATTTACTACTGGTTTTAGAAATAAACCAATGTCAAGTAATTCTCTAGGGGGACATGTCTCTCTCCTGATCTCCCTCCATAAGGCACCCATGGACTTAGGTATATTATAATAATATTGGTATAATTAAAAATATTGTAGGTTTTGAAACTTTTTGAACTGTCAAAGTGTCAATATTATTTTATTACTTATAATAATAATATTTTATATATATTATTTTATTATTATCAATATTATTATTATTATTGTTAAAATGTATTTATAAAAAAATTGTATGTTAAATACATACATAGGTTGAAACGAGAGGACTAAATTTACAGTTATTTCAATAATTTGAACTAAAATATTCGTTGGTTCCAGAGGTATTAGATAATACTAATATCGATTATACTTAAAAGCCTATAATTCATTTTTTTATTTGTATAGGATTTTTAAACAATAATAACAAGAGATGTAATGTATATATTATTAAGTATATATTAAGTATATACTTAAAAAATAATAATAATTCTCTAAAAACCAATATAATGTCTAAATTTTAATTTCTGAGTGGAGTAAAAGATACGTTTACAATAATAATAATTATTAATTTTTTTTGTGTGAAATATTATTCGATTAAAAAATCAAATTCAAGTGCACCTATCCATTTTTTTGCCAAATTCATCAGCCCTGGTATTTTGAAGTGGTAATTCCTCCGCTTTTTGTATAAATGCGTAAAAAATCTATCCAAAATAGTGAAGAAATGATTTAATAATTTGAAATGATTATATTTCATAATTCTGAAAATATTGGTTTTAAAAATTTGAAATGTAAACAGAGTACTGTACCTATGCATTTTATTCGTGGTTTAAAATAAACCAGTTAAAAACGTTTACAAAATTAATATTTTACAATTCTCATTGTCTTGTAGTATGTTTGTAAGAAATATTTCTAATATTATAATTTTAAAATATTCTTAATTTGTTAAAATAAAAAATAAAATCACATTTTCCAAAAATATTCTAAAAATTAAAACCTTAAATGACGTTTAAAATAATAAAATAAATTTAAAGCTAAAAATGTAAAAAAAATCAAAATTCAAATTAAATATTCTGAAAAAGTATTGCTTACCAAAATAATGGGAAGCACCCCTACCCCTACCCCGTCATTACTACAGACACTTTTGATTGTTAGCGATTTTTACTCATGTAAAATACATATTTAAGAATTACATAATATATAATATATTATATATTGTTGATTTTAAATATATTTTGGACCCTTCCCTAGAAAAAAAAATAGAAAATTCAAAATTCACCATTGTACATGTGATTGTGAATATAATAATATTATTGAAAAATTTGATTTTTAGATTCTGAATCAATGTTTTATTTATTTACCCATATCATATTTTATGTTTATACATACCCAAAATTCGTAGTAGAAGGAGTAGTTCAAATATTTAATGTGTATGAGATGTTCGATTTTCCCAATCATTATTGAAAACTGAAAGAATAAAATATTGAAAAATTATTTAAAAACAAGATTTTTTTATTGTTTGATTTTGTAATTGTAATTAGTTAAAAAAACAACCAAGTTGGTATGGACCGGTGCTCTGTTTGACATAAAAATTATCAGCCACCCAAAATTTTTAATTTTTACTTATGATGTTAAATGAAAAATGTTTTGCTTATAAAAAAATAAACCGATAAGAAAGTGTCAAAGCTTACGCTGCAATACTGATTTCGTGTAAACGTTTATCAACGGGAAACGATGATGTAACGCTAAGATTTGGTGACGTCACGATTGTAGTCTGAGTTGCGGCAGTGCTCGTAAATCGCGCGTACAGCTACTTAAATCGTACAAAGCGTCTAAGACGAACTCACCCTATATTATAATACAGAAGTATGTATAATATAAGTAATGGTAACGTTATGAAATTCAAAAAGAATATATAGACAGTAATTATGTAGGTATAATATTATTTACATTTTTTTTTTACAGTTATGTATAATATTATACCGGGTTCCTTCCTAATTCATTTTTAACTTATTACAGATTAATAAACCAACATAATTACAATTAAATTGGTCAAATTGTTTATTACATTTAAGAATATTAAGATTACATAGAAGTTTTTAATCTAATATTATACATATGTGCAGGTCTGAATTCTGTTATGTTTGCTCTGAACAAATAAAATAAAATATTTTTAAATTTATCATATAAATATAAAGTTTGATATAATATAGATTTTTTTTTAAAGGTATTTTATTAATAATATATTTAGGTTTAAATTTAATCTTAAGTGTGATTCATATGTACTACACGAATTCCATAAGATAATAGTGATTGAACCAAAATGAACTAATTCAATTCAATTCAAAATTAACTAATTTCAAAGTAGGTAAATCAAGAATATTTTTTAAAACTTTAAAACTATAAAACAACTACGAATTAATTTTGTGACAAAAAAAAAAAAAAAAAAAAAATTCTCATCAACATATTACCAAGATAAGATATTTTATACAATGAGTACTTTTTACATCGATACATGAACAATTAACATTTGTAGGATTATTGTAGCAATTATATGAATAAATTACAATATGGATTCTAAATTAATTATAGATATTTTATTAATAGGAAAAAATATAGGTATATTTTGACTTTTCAATATTAAGTTCCGACATAATATTGTCTAACTAGATTTGTATCTTATTTAAATAAAACATAAACATATTACGTACAAAGTCAACATCCAACTTAACAAGCAAAAGACTGTCATCAGCAAAATGAATTAATTTACAGGGAATATTAAGATTAAGTACCTATACATTTATACAAATCAAGAAAAATAAAGGCCATAATATCGTTCCTTAGAGTACATAACTTTAAGGATACCCCTCTGATTTCACAGAATTAAAATTTTTTTTAAGGATATTATGGTCAACTGAATCAAAAGCTTTTTTGATGTCTAGAAAAATATCAATGAGTTTTTTCATCATTGTCCAAGTTATCATAAACAAAATCAAAGAATTAGCATAAAGCGTCAGAAGTAGATTTACCAGTTAAGAAACCAAATTGATTAAGAACAAAAAGTGTATTAAAATTAAGGAGTATCAATAACATATGTTTTAAACATTTTTAAAATAATTGAGAAATAGATAAACTTAAAGAAATTTGCCTGTAATTGTGACTAAGGTGTTTATTCCCAGTAAAGTATTAGCCTAGTACAAGATGTTTTTAATAACTGTGTGACATTTATTTGCGACATTGATTTTTTTAACCAATGAACAATTTAATATGTCCTTAAAACAAAATGTGTTTTAATATTATAAAAGTATTAGACTTGATTTATTTTAATATAAATTTGGAAATTGTACCTAGTTTAAGAATATAATACTTATTAATGTTATGCGGTAGCTGGTTATTGGTAAACATTTTTTTTTTATGTATGGTAAATAAAATTGCGTATACGTAATAACTGTGATATTTATTAGTTTCTGTTAAAAATTTGTTTTCACAAAAAAAATCATCCTGAATTTTAGAGATTTTATGCGACCCACATCGCCTGCAGCGTTGGTCTATTTGCGCCATTGTTAGCGACGTACCTATAAAGTATAAGGCCATTGTAATATTATTGTCGTTTAGTGTACATTTCTTAAAATGTATACAAAGTCAAAGGTAACAAAAATTATTTAGCGGCGTGCTAAGAATTTTCCTAAAAAAATTAATTTTTAAATAATTTGCTAATAAACAAAAAAAAAAATTAAATTTAAAATTAAGGAATCGCTATATAAAAAAAAAAAAAGCAATTTTTGTACATTTGATAGAATACAATAATATTGTTTATTTGTCGTACCTATATTGTTAAATGATAATATATAATACGTGTGCCGCCGCGACAATACCGATGAGCAAAGATAATTTCCCCCCCCCCACTATTCCCTACCAACACTAAAGGGAGACAATAACTCAATTCCTGGTCGGCCACACTTCAGCTGCTTACACATTACGCGATTCGAACGCGCATGTGAAATCGCGCGATTAATAACACAAAATTAAACATGCGCTTTTATATGGGTTTAAATGGTTTTGCATTCATACACGAAAAATAGACGCGCGTTCGGTAGCGTCCGATTCAGGGGCGTCATTTAAGTTTTTTTTCGGGTCTACGAGCTTTTAGGCATGCTAATTTTAATATTTCACCAAGCCATTTTCCATATTCCAATGCTATGAAAATACTTCTTGAAAAACGTAAATAAGCAAAAAAAAAAAAACCTTACTTTTTCGGCCAATTTTTAAATATTAGTGGTGGTGCCGTTGGATATCCTACCCCCCACCCCCATCCCTAATGATGCCACTGGTCCGATGGCGCCTACATGTGCATGTTTAATTTTGAGCGTTCGATCGCGATCTGTAGATAAAATTCAACGTCTTTGTACACACTGGCGATTCGTACGCAACGATACTATACTATACGATATATTTTCTGCGCATGCGAATTTTTTTTTTAATAGAAACACCTATATTTGATTTGGATTTGAATTTTTTAAACCAATTTACCTTATTATCTAAGTTTATTCCTACATTAAAAATTGATTGCATTAGAACTATTTAAAATTGTAGTTTATGTAATTCATAGTATTACATTTTTTTTAGAGATCTATATCAGATATTTAGTCATATAAGTACAACACATCTGAAATGCTTTCAATTAAGTTGTTAACCTTAATTATCTATTGTGTTCCTATATTTAAAAATCTTATTTCACTGCGCATGCACAGAAAAAAGGGTTAAACATTTTTGTTATTCTAAATTATTATATTTTAATGTTCACTATACCTAATGGAAAAAACCCGAACCAAATTCAAGGTTATCCGGCTGAAATAATTCATGTTACCTTTTACTATGAAAGCGTATCTATATTGTAAATATTTGGTGCAAATTTCAAGGTTATAATAATTTTCCATTATTTTCCTTTATTGTTACTGTCGAATTTAAAATTTACTATAGGGAAATCGAAAAATGACATCTATAAAGTTTGAACATAAATTAATTTGCTACATTAGAGAATTGAGAGCTCTTTACTACAAAATTCCTTCCCTACTCCCATCCAAAATACAATATAGATACTAATAGGTGAAATCCGTAAATATATTTGTAATTAAATACACATTTTCATATTATTACGTATTCTTTTTATGAACAATTAAATATATATATATATAAATATGTTTTTATTACGTGCTAAAATTGTTAGGTATACTCTGATATATCATATAAGGTAGGTCGATAGGTAATATAGAAACTTGAAAGCTAAAATAAGATTATTATTGCACGTTAAAAAACAATTCCAAGCAAAACATTGTTTAGCATTTTTTTTCTTGCCGGTTTTACCAATCTTATTGCAAGTTAAGTACTTATAGTTACTATAAACTATGATTAAAAAATAAATATTTTATATTTCTAATTAGTAATTTCCTACACTCATTTGATGAGTTTAATATAATTTTATAAGTTTTAATTATTTTTATTATCAAAATATTAAATAAAAACACTATATTATATTATATTATAAAATCCAATGCTGGGCAAGTTAATGAATTTTTTAAACTCGGTTAAGTTAAATTAATAGAAACATTTTTTAAAACTTTAAAGTTAGTAGTTTTTTTTTTTCTTAACGATTAAGTCAAGTTAATATAAAAAAATACCTTATTAACTTAAGTTAAGTTTTTTTTTTCGTATGAGTCAATATAACATTTGAGATATACAAGTATAATTAAGTATCTATTATTTTTTTGGGAAATACTGTTATTTTTAACTTTAAGCATTTTAAAATTCACATAATATTATTGAAAATAGTATTATAATACAATGCATTTATAATAATAATTTTTAAAATTAACAACAATAGGTTCATAAAAATGTTCAATTAGTAGGTACCTACACTTTTCTTCAATATTCTAACAAATGGAAATTTCTCATTGCAAATTACCTACCTAAATATTGTTTATTGGTGGGAAGTCTAATATATTTTTAATTTATATTATGGGGAGATTTTTATATAAATTATAATTCTTGTTTAATTTATATTTTCAGGAAATAAATAATTCTTATAATATAAGAATTCTTAGAAACGACAAGAACCACATTATTTTTATTCAACTATTTCGACAATATACACAGTATGAAATCAAAATGTATCAATTATTTCAAAATTAACTAAATTGAGTTATAGTTAAAAGTAACCCGTTAATTAAAAGTTAATAGTCAAAAATAAGTTAATAAGTTAAGCTAACAAAAATCAAATATAAAAATTTAAGTTCAAAGTTAAAATTAACTTAACTATTAACTTATTCAACTCGTTTATGTCCAACATTGATATAATCATAATATTAAAAAAAAAAATATTTTTTGATTAGTTCAAAATCTATGAAATACAACTTTTTTAATGGTGTAAATTGTTATAATAATATAGGCAATATAATAATATAAATATATAGGTATAATCATAATTAATATGTGCATCAAATGCATCAGTGGCGGATTTGAGGGGGGGGAGAAATAGTGCGATCACCCCCTCCCTTGGACCGTGCTTTTTTGTATTATTGCATTTGGAAAAATACATCAATGCTATTTGTTAGATAAAGACGGTAATATTATTCTTAATCTACAAATATAATAAAACGTCAATGAATGTTTTCTCCCCCATGACCGCCATGACGTATTGCCCATATTCTACGACCGTTTTTACGTTCCGTTTTCCCAATCCGAACGGATGAAAACACAAAATTAGGACCTTAGGAGTGCGTGGGTTGTGGTCGGTGTTCGCTGAGCCTCTGCTGTCGTATTTTCTCATCAAAGTTCTTATCTTTTCTTATTGTCGTATAGTCGTACCGACCTCGAACTAAAATAATATTCTGTGCTTCCGTTTTCCAGTTCGCTGATTTTAATTGATAGATATTTTGCGCCTCTGCGGTATTAGCATAGTAAATTTATTTATTTTTGATATTTACTATAAGTATCACTAACATTTCGTTTATATTACAAAATAAGCAAATGTATTATTTTAAATTGAAACGTAAAGAAATATCAGGACCTCTAGATTTGTTTTTTAGAAAAATTAAACAAATTTAATATAATATTTATTGTTTATATTTTTTCCATCTTTTAGTATGAAATTTTAAATTTACCAATTATTTTCCTAAAACTTCACTTTAAAAAAAAAGAACATTAAATAAGCAAAAAAAAGGTCTTACATTAAAATTTCAAAAGTATGCGAACCGCCGACCCATTAAACTCTAAATTTCACTATATACAATATACATATTTAATATAGTCTTGGTAACTAAAAAAATATAAGTAAAATAAATTCTGTCATTCTTTTAAAGTACTTTTAAACCCCCCCTTAATTAAGTCATCTAAGGGGGGCCCTTAGATAACCTCTAGATCCGCCACTGAATTGCATAAATACAAATCTGCAAATATAGTGCATAATTTATTAGGTATATATAGAGTGACTATATTTTGAAAATTAAAAAACGGGACAAAAATTAAATAAAAGTAAAACATAAAAATTTTCTACCAAAATTTTCATAAATTGCTTAAAAAACGGGACAAAAATGGAACCCTAGTTCCAAAAGTGAGATAAAGTGTCTCGTTTATAGTTTATCGGGACAACTTGACGCAGTCCTCAAAAACAGGATAATCCAGCAAAAATGGGACGTATTAGGTCACCTTAATCTAATATGCTATAATATATAAATGAATATATAAATGCGATTTTATGAGTTTGATCTGTAAACTTGTTAATATCAACTTTAATTTACGAAATTGGTATTTATTCGTAATTTAAACATTTTAAATTAATTATTATTTTGGTTTTTTTCGTGTACTAACGTAAAATTAGTAGTTACACTTAAAAGGGTAAAAATTTAAAAAAAAGAAGTAATATTATCCTTTCTTTTTACGGAAAATATAACCGTCACACATTCCAACTATCTATATTGAATAAAAAATACTAAATGTATATCAAAATTTACATGTATTTTACGAGTTGGCTAATATCCAAAACTATGGAATTTACCATTAGCATACCTAACTATATAAAAATAAATCCCGATGTTATTTCAAAACAGATATATATATAAGTAATTTATATTATATAGAATATTAAGTATAAATGGATATAAAGTGTAGAATAACATCAAATATTTTGTATACAAGTGTAGCAGAGATGAGGATGTTAAGATGGATGAGTGGAGTGACTAGTGAAGAATAATAAGTATAGGTACAGGTGGTAGTATAGAAATGGCTTCAATAGTAGATACATTGAAAGAGAATAGATTGAAATGGCTCAGGTATGTTTTGTGGAAGAAAAAGGCAATGATAGTAATATTATTTAATAGAATGTATGTTAAAGGAAAGATGGAAAGAGGCAGAATGAAAAAGAGATAGAATGAAAAACAGATGGGAGGATATAATAGAGAGTGATATGAGGTGAGCGGGTGCATAGATAATGAATTAAGTGGAATTGCAGAGACTAAGTGGTCTACCTCAAATTGTTGGGAGAGAATGAAAGAAGAAGAAGAAGAAGAAGATAATACTGTACAGTTTATATATTATATTTTAACCCATTTAAATGTATTATTTATGAACAATTAAATTTGTTATTTGTAAAATATTTGTTTTGCGCAGTTTCATATTCTTTGTAAATACTTATTCAAATAAATATACAGTGCCAAGTAGGTATTATTAATATTACGTGTCACTTTCTATAAACATATAACATACTGATTTAAGATTTTATGACTAAGGTAGGTATATTGGAATTAAAATGGTGTTGATGTCACTAAATTTTATAAAGTCTGTGGCAAAAACTCGAAGTATGGAATAAAAGCGAGCCCATAATAATATTTATAACTCGTTTTACAATGAAATTTATTATGAATCTATTTCCTCTTCTAAATTATTGACATATTATATTATGTAGGTATACGCTATAATGATTAATGAGTAATGGCTATATATATATAGTATGATTTTACAATATTGTATTGACATAAATACAAATTATTAGGGTTTTTTTTGTTATTTTGATAAACAGTAATTAATTTTAGATTCTGAGTGGAGCAAAAAAAATATTTTGGTTATACCTACAAATAAATAATAATGATTATTTTATTTTTTTATATTTTTCTGTGAACAAAGTTTTGACAAAAAGAGGTCCAATCGTTATACACATGTCTATCCATTTTGCGGCACACAGTACATTAATTATCCAAGAAGATATTTTGAGGATGAAATTTTGAAATTGTTCGACTTTTTATAAATACGTAAAGAAAAACTAACGAAAAAAAGGTCATAACACATAAATCCGAAAATAATAGTTCGAGAAACTTGACATTTTCACATAGTATATACATACTATGTAAAAATTGCATACACAGAGATGAGCAAAATACATCACTTAATGTTTTGAAATACAAAATACAAAATACACGAAAAAATTATTTGAAATACAAACTATAAAATATATTTTTAGTTTTTACCGAGTATTTGAAATACAAATTACAAAATATGTATTTGAAATACTTTTCTGAAATATAAAATACATACATATAAAAAGTACATTATTACTTTATATATATTATTATTAATTTAATAAATAAAGACAAGACATAAAATTTAATGGGGATGTAGTGGGAGGTGAAGAGTGGAGTGATTAGAGAGGACAAAATAAGAAGTGATTATATAAGAGTTAGTGTAGGTATATAGGAGTAGCTTCTAAAGTTACAAAATGAGGGGAAATAGATTTAGATAGCTCGGTCATGTGTTAAGGAAGGAAGAAACAGAAGCAGTAAGATTACATAGTAATGGAAATGTAAGTAGATGAAAAGAGGGGAGAGGAATATCGAAAAAGAGGTGGGAGGATGTGATGGCAAGTTTCATCTTGTTAATCTAAATGAAGTACCTATATCATGTATATTGTTATATATTTGAACAAACAACATGCTTATGTGACGAACAATATCGTTTTTAACAAAAATGATAAGGGATTCGATGATGTTAGTATTCATGTATTCATTTTGTTATTTTTTTTTCTGTTTGATTTTCTACACTTAGAAATTATTTTAAAATTACATAAAAACGGTATAAATACGATTTGGTAAAAAATTATTTTGGCTATATTGTTTATATATTATAATTATTATATATATAATAAATAATATATTATTTATATAATTAAATATTGCTTTAATTTGGCCGACCCCAAATAGTTGGGAGTGAAGGCGAAGGAGAAGAAAAAGAAGAAATATTGCTTTAATTAAGTGCATTTTTTTTATTAAAGAAATGCATTTTGTATTTTAAATGCAAAATACAAAATATTAAGATGTAACGTATTTGAACTTATTGTACTTATTTTAAATATTTTAATTTTATATACTGCCCGTCCCTGTATGTATGTTATTATTATGATATAACAAAAAAATGTGTAAAAATGAATGATGTATATGTATATGTACCTATGACCTATTTACCCAAGGACGTAGGTAAAGGAGATATTTGGAAATTTCAAACCTCTCCTATTGAAAACCAAATTTACAGTAGATAAAACTAACCAAAAAAATTCAAAATAGGTTCTAACTAAAATATTTTCATTTATTTAATTTATTATATTAATGTACTTAATTACATTATAATACCTATTGTAAAAAAAAAAACATGTTTTATATTAATTAATAATATTTATTTATTTAATTTAAAAATATTAACAAAATATATAATAATATTATTATATATTATTTATAATATATTATAAAAATATTTATTTTATATTTTACAAGCAGATGCCCAAATATACATAATGGTAAGTATATATAACAACAACATAATAATGAAATATAATACAGACTTTCTAGGGTATTAAAGCATTAATGACATTTAAATACATGTAAATATATTTTAACTAAACTACTTAGAAAAAGTAAAGCATCAGGAAACAGTTACAACTTATAACAATTATAACATTAATCAAGCCAATTTGACTAACAGATATAACATTGATGAGAATTACTATGAGTAGTAGGTACAAGCTGAAGAAAAATGATTAATAAATATATTAGCAGCATCAGTTTTATACTTTTATCTTTACAAGGTATATCATTAAAAGTAACAGTAGGTAGTAGGTATACCACTAGCCAATCTTTTATTACGGACAAATTAAAAAAAAGAACTAGGATCACGTTTAAAACCAGTCTCAACACTGTAAATGTAATCACGATAACATTTCTTGAATAAAAATTTATATTTTGCACAAAGAAAGGAAATATAACGATAGTCACTAGGACATAAAGAAGTTTTGTACTTCTTCTGTGCAACACTTTTCATAAAGACCAAGTCCTTAAGCTCTTTAGTATACCTACCAACAAAGAAAACAGGATTGTCAAAAGGAAGATTTAGGAATGAAAAAAAATAAAAATGAATGTCAAAAAATACATTAGTGACACTATATATTAGGTAGGTAATAGTCCAAATCAGAATCGCCAGATTTTGCTTTGGCGTCAAGCTCTGTATAACAAGTCCGTAATAATTCCCGTTCCATACGAGTTTTATCTCGCACTATTTTGAAGTTAGGCATAGAAACAGAGTTATGTTTCCTTCTAGAATTAAAGCCAAAATAATATCACTTGATTTTTTTTGATTATTTAAGACTACTTTTAATAGTCGAATATTTTGAAAAGACCCGACAGATAATTTACCAAGATAAGCCATTTCATAGTCACTGGGGTAGTAAAATTTACGAAGTTAATAGTGTAGTGACTAAGCTATTCTTATCATACGAGATCTTAGTAATAATTACTAGGATATCGTAATTATTACTTCAGGTGAAGAGAATTCTGGAACACCATGGGCTATTACGTTAAAACAGCGCCATTCTTGCTTCGTAAATTTTTGCATAAGATGACAAACAGCAGCAGAGAAGATGAAGTGGAAGTTTGATCACGGGTTTCAAGAGTACTCTATCTTTTAAAAATAAAACATTGCTACGTATAGTAGCATATTCATTTTTTAAATCATTAATTTGACTTACTAACATAGAAAGCATACCATTAACCCACCAATATTATGTTTTATTTAGGTAGCAAAGTCATAATCTAATAAGTTATAATTTATTATATCTACATGTTTTTGTTCTTGAGTTCAGAATTTATATAATTCTACTTTAAAATAAAAATTCCTACGATGCCATTGAATTATATAGCTATTATTATGTAACGTAAAACCTGTTAACAATAAAACCGTTTGGATCATAGAATTAAGAGTATTAAGACTTGTTCAAACCTAACGAATGAACGAATAATCGGCCGAAACAGTGAATTTTTCCGAGTATTTAACTAATCTGAATCAAAAATAGTACGTTACGTAAGTAACGGGCGTTACTCGTTACTGTAATGTAGTAGTTACATTTTCGAGTAACGTTATAGCAACTTCGTTATTTAATTTTTGTAGTAACGCAATAGTAACTATATATGTTAGTGATCTATAAGTAACTTTGTTAAAAAACGCATTATATATTTATAAAAATAAAATACAATTTATTCTAATAAATTCGTCTAAAATTGCCAATGACCCATCATATCTGCGAAAAGGGGGCGTTCAAGTATTACGTAAATGCCTAGGGGGAGGGGGGTCTGTCATGTGCTTGCATTTGCTGACAAGGGGGATGGGTGGAGGTAGAACCACACTGACATTAGCAGTAATAAAAAAAAAAAAAAAAAAAATCAAAATATGTAAAATAAAATTCAAAATATGTAACAGAATTTTTCATTTATTTTTAATTAATTCATATAAAATTCGGAAATTTTTTATTTTTTTTTTAATAGAAGGGGGGTCGTCGGACATATGCTGACGTAATAAATTGGGGGGTCTAAAAAGGCCAAAAATATGCTGACGTAATACTTGAACGCCCCCAAAGTAGAAATCGTAACGACCTTATGATTTTATACAATAAGTTGGAGTAGGTAGACGTGATATTGAATTTTATAATAATGACGACTATCAGAAAAAAAAAATAATAAAGATACTTTTGATATTTTATTTTATTATTTTCATTCTTACATATTTAAAAATGTTGAAAGTAAATTGTAATTGTAACCAGTTACTTTTGAATTGAAAAAGTAATGTAACGCTATTATACTTTTGTATTTAGGTAACGAAAAAGTAATCTAGTTGCCCATTAATTTTGTAACTATAGTAACGTAATTTAGTTACTTTTTAAAAGTAACTTACCCAACACTGATTATTATAATGTATACTGCAGGTTTTTAATAACCCGGCGGTCTGACCGCTTTGTGATATTTCAGACTATACGCCACTGATAATATATTATTATTATGCACCTGCTGCAGTGATGATTGCAATAATAATAATAATCGATGTCCTCGCGCAAGTTTTCTGCAGATCGCTGTAGCCACGCATAATATTGCAATATATATACATATTATATTGTATTATTAAATGACGTGAATCACGCGGTCGATAGTATATAATATATATAATAATAATAATATTACGCGGCGCGTTATATTGACCGGGAGCAAATATTACAATGACGATACGAGTTTTTTTTAAAAAAAATTTTCGTCAGAAACGAACACGCGTCGCCGTCAGACAATTTGCTTCAATTTTTTTTGTCGTTATATTATATTTATATTAAATAATATGGAAAAAAAAAAAAAAGGAAAAAATGTTAACTAACGACGTTTCTCACGTTTTCCTGCGCGGGGGAATACGACGATAATATAGTCTTTTGTGTGACGCACGTTTATATTATTAATTCTTCTTCTTCTTCATCTTCTACTTCTTTTTTTTTTCACACACACACACACACACACACACATATATATATATTTTTATAGGTTTTTTTTTTCTTTTCGAGTGAGGATCCAAGGTTTCTGGCGTATGCGCAGCGCGCGGCACGAAGAGAGGTTGGTCGTCACAGATCTCATCGGTGTTCTTTGTTCACGAACTCGCGTGCGTGCGTGTAAACGATCGGGACAGGTGACAGAGACGGGGGTCGGCAAAAGAAGAAGAGACCGAGAAAGAGACCGCGATATGGGAGAGAGAGAGACGGACGGACGGACGCTGCGTGCAGACGACCCACACGGTATATCCTCGGCTCCGGTGTGTCTGGGGTCCGGGCCGGCTTGTGTTCGCCCGCCGCCGTGCCTAACTAACCTCATTCTCCTCGGACTTCACCGCCGATAACCGTCCCAATGACAGGTGTCACATCGATTGTACCGGCTATATATATATATTGATGTACACGCACACGCATATTATATACATATATATATAAAATATATACATACGTATATAAAATGTATACGGTTCGGAACATATTATATTATAATATACACGACGGTGTACCTACACGGGTTTTCGTCGTTCGAACGGCAGCAGCAACGCGGGTCGAGCTCGGTCCTGCTGCAGAACTGGTTTCCCGGTCCTTTATATAATAATATATCGTGCGTATTCCACCTCGGTCGCATGTATCCGATCCGGCGGGCTGCAGGAGATAATATAACGATATACGTCCACGTTATATTATATATTATATTTTATTATATTATAGACCATTTTTTTTTTTTTTTTTTTTTTAATTCTCAAAAGAAACGAAAACTATCGAACGTCGTGAAAATATATTATATTTATATATATATATATATATATATATATTAGGTATATACTATATAGGTACCTACAAACAAGCGCGTAAACGTGTCCAAGTGCGCGTATAAGTACTTAAGAACGACATTTTTAAAATGCTTTTTTTTTTTTTTTCATTTTTCTATACACTTCAAACCCAAAACCGAACTCGTCGCTATTATATAGGTATATATACTGTACGGTACAAATATATAGTCGTGTATTTTGGGATATTATATTATACGTACGCCGTTATAAATTCTACAAAAACACAAACACGCACACGCATTTGTATACCTACACAATATATATATATATATATATAAGGGGATCGGAGCACTGCTCATTTTCTTCATCTGTTTATGCCCACCTCACGCGTATTACACATTATTATATACAGTGATTTTATCGTATTTTATACGGGCTTGAGGTTTTTTTTCGTTTTTTCGTGTCTGTATACAGAAATACAAAAATATATATTTTTTTTTTTATTTTTTAATTTTTGTTGAGTATAAACTAGAAATTCAGTAGGAGTTTTGGAGTAAAGAACTTATTGGTATAAAAAAACTAGTTTTAGTTGGTGTTCCGAAGTGGTCATTTTTCCAATTATTCCTTAAAAGTTTCCTTAGCATTCCTGCAGGTCCATTCAAACGCAATAGCTCTTAGCACCTCTCGTGTTAATGCTTAAACTATTTGACATCTGGGACATTGTTTTAGTATCTGCAGCAGTAGCTGAATATCGACGAGAAAAATCACACCTTCCTAAAAGTGATGTAACTGCTGGTAATGAACTTGATATACCTGATCATTTTTGCAATAGGATGAACACTAGATTTAAGTGTTAAAAGTTTTTGATCTGAAATGAGAATTTCAGATAGATAAGTTCTTCTTTCAAGCTACCATTGTTCGTGTTCCAATTTTCTTATGTTGTTAAAAATTATGAGAAAATTCAGTATCTATTGACCGAGATTTGATAATTGAAGTACAAAGTTCATTTTTATGTAAATCAAATATAAAAGTTATCGGCACAGAATTTTCTCTTTTTGTATCAATATAGGTACCATTCAATATAGGTAGGAGATAGAGGCAGTGGTCCAAACAAAAATTAATCAAAATTTTAACTGATCTTAGACTTAGCTGTTCATTGACAAATTCATCTAAAATATTAGCATTTGCATAATTTTCACAATCATCATTGGAATCAATCTCTAGCCCTTTGTCATATAAATTGAAATTTGTGTAACCAATACCATGTATTAAATGTGTCAATAACAATGACTTTGTGTTCTTTCTTAAATATGGTAACATCTAAATAACCAAAACTAGAACAGTCCTCTTCTTTAAGTGTATCAGTTTAATGTTTTGTAACATTAATATTTGTATATACGTTTTTGTCGAAAATTTCAAGACTTTAGGATCATTATTTTTGGAATTACAACGAAAACCCCATATTCGATCTTAACAAAATCGGGCTTTTACCGTTTTTCCTTAATTCTTTGATTGTTTTTTCTTACGCGTTTATCAAAAAAATTCAAAATTTAAAATAATTTTTGGTATGAACATAAAAAATACCTAAACAACAAATTATTATTGTAAAACCAATACATTCCTCGCTTCGCTCAGAATCTAAAAAATACATTGTTGTATAATAATATTATATTCCCTACTTTCTTATTAAAAGGACGCCAAAGCTACAAAATTTCAGTGAAAAACTCACATTAGCTGCATTTTTCATTTATCAACTTACAAATTTATTAGAAATACGAAATAAAAGTAAGTTATAGTTAAAAATATATTATTTAGTGCTCTACGTAACTTTTTTTTTTATAAATTAATTTTTTTTGCAAATTTGTAGTAATTAAAAAAAAAAACTTTTAATAACTCATAAAACGTGTACAAATACATATATGATAAATCGGCAACTCCGTAAGGCGCTAGATAATGTTGTTGCCTATCATTTGTTTTTTTTATTGAAAATGAAAAATGCGTAAACAATTTTTTTTTAACAAATAATATCGTGATTATACAACAACGAAAATGGTATTGACACAGAACTATTTTTAAATTTATTTTAAGTACTTTTCAAATACATTTAAATAATTTTAAATTGTTGGATTTTAATTTTCTTAAAATTTCATAATAATTATACAAAGCCCCTAAAAAATTGAGTGTGTAGTATTATATATCCTTTTAAAAAAAATTTAGTTGGGAAAATTAGCAATCTCTATCACATAGGTGCAAAATTATTATGGGATATAAATAAATAAAAATAAACATCAATGTAAAACCACTCAGCTCAGAATCTAAAGCTTATAACTCTTAAGTTTTCGACTTACAAAACATAAAAGTTAAATATTTTAAGATCTATTAATTTGAAAAATTAACTAAGATTAACTTTCCAAAAAATATTTCAATTTTTTATATAGGTAGTTTTTTTTCAAAATGCAAGTACATTTTATACCGAAATAATAAATGTTCATGAAAAACTTTAAATGTGAATACCGATTTTCGATATTTTTTGAAGATATTTTTAATCTTGTATTAAATTTCCAAGTCTTAAAACTCAAAATTACCCATAATTTGAAGGTATATAATCACGAAATATAATATTTCTATAAATAAATAGCATAAAATTACCAACCACACTTTGGAAATTTTGTCACAGTCAGTATAGTATTAAATTAAATACTCAGCGTGAATTTCCAGATTTAATAATCATTGTTTTCAAAATTACGAAGAAATAACAAAAGTAAATTTGGATGGAATCGCGTTTTTACCGTTTTTACGTCTTTTTCGGTATAGTTTTTCCTTAAACGTTTATCGAAAAGGTCCAAAAATAACTTATTTCAAGTACCATTCTGATCAAATGATACTTGAAAATGGAATCATATTAATTACCAATAGGATTAGTCCTTTGACGGAAAAGTTGCTTTAAAAATATATATATAAAAACATAGTAAAACCACTAGCTCCTGACTTAACCTCGATCCACTCAGAATTTAATATATATATATATATTTACAGTGATGCTCAAGTAGGACATATGGTACAAATATGAAAATGATGTTTCCAATATTCTCTAATAAAGAACTTACAGAATCTTAATATATTTTCAGGTTTAAAATAGGAAAATTCTAAGTTGTCTTAATTTATTCAGTCTTTTAGGTCTAAATAATAAATAGCTTTTTTATTATTACAAAGCAGAGAAATATGTAATTATGATATTGCAATGATCATTATTTAAGTTTAAGAGAACATCTTTAAGAATTATACTTTGTGCAAGTAAAATAATAACTCAGACACTTATAATTTTTATATCTATTCTATAAATATTGGATTTTTTATAAGCCATTGAATATTATAAAATGTTGACTTTTTTTTATGACCAATCGTTTAATACCTATCTAATATATTACATAGTCTGTAAAAATATTGCAAATAATATATAATATATGAATATAAGAACATGTTTTAAAAAATTAATTATTTAAAAATACAAGGTAGTTAAACGTTTATAAGTTTTATTGAAATTTAAATATAAATTTGTCTGTGCAAAACCCCTTAAAAAGTGGGTATATACTAAATATTATTAGATATTTTCAGTGATTATAAATACTAACAATATTTATGTTTCAATACTTAAATTCAATTATTGATAACGTGTAACACACACTTGTTTTGAAGGGGTCATATATAGGCAATATATTGATAAAATATTAAAACAAACACGTTTAAACACTAATTTAAAGTAGTGTACAAATATGATCATATATGATCTATGCTTATTAATTGTTGGACAATCTCATAATTTTTTTCTCCTAATAACATTTTATGACACGGCAAAGGTTACAGTAAATAATAAATAAAACCTATAAAGATGATATCCATGACAAAACCTCAGAATTTATAAAAAATAATAATATTCAATTATTATCTTAACTGATATTTACAATAAACAAATTAATTAGTCAAAAATTCTATCGAAATAATTCTTGATGATCAAAAAAAAAAAAAAATGTTATTTTGAAAAGCAATATGAATAAAAATGGTCCACAATTACATCCATTTATTAAATTGTATAAAGAAAATCTTCCTATTCGACCTCTTATACATTTTAAAATTATATCATCATATCATTTAGCTAAATATTTAGATTCATTAATTTATTAAACGTAAATTAATTACAAACTGTAGATAACTCAATAAAGAATACATACCATTTTTTAGATAAAATTAACAAAGTTAACATTGTACCGAGATGCAAAATGATTTCCATTAGATGTAAAGAACCTTTATATCTATTTCTATTTCAAAAACTCGAAGTATTAAATATACTCAAAGATAAACTTACACATTACAGTGGCTTTAATAATAAAGAAATTATTCATTCCATTAACATTATAATTAATCGAAATAATTACGAATGTTATAAAAATGTTTACATAAAAAATATATTATATATATATGTATATATATATATATTTTTATATACATTCTCAAATATGTTCGTCATGGGCAAGTCCTTAAGAGGATGTCAGTGCAAACAATTTTCAATGAAAAACTCATATTAGCATTTCTCATTTTTAACAACTTACAAACATTTTAGAAAATATGAAACGAAAAATAAATTATAGATAACATCAACTAGCGCTTTACGGAGTTTTTTTTATGATATTTAAATTTTTCAAGAGTTATAGTTATTAAAAAAAAAATTAAAATGTTGAGTTTTCAACAATTCATAAAACATGTTTAAATAATTATATCGAACGGCTATATATATAATGGCTCCGAGGGGAACTAAATAATTTTGTTTTTTATCATTTATTTTTCGTTTGATGTTTCCAAGAAATTTGTAAGTTGTTATAAATGAGAAATGCAAAAGTAATATATTCAATAAAATTGTATACATTTATAAAAAACAACTATAATAAAATATGATGTAATAATGGAACCAATTATTAGTCAATTTAAATATGAATATACAATTCTTAAAATTTTCTAAAATTTGCCCATATAGAACCACTTAAAAATAGTCGCGCTGACTTCCCCTTAAATATCATCCTGCCTTACGTCTGTATTATACAATATGCAAAATTATGAATTGATTTGCAAATTATATAAACAATAGATAAAAGTATATTTCAGATATTATGTCAATGATACATTAACTATATTTAAATATACATATAGATAGGCAGAAGTGATGGTTAACAATTTAAACAAAATTTTAATATATATAATATACTGAAAATCCACTCAAACTGATACGATAATTCCTAATGATTTTAACCATCCATTTTCACAAAAATTGTTTTATTTTAATATCATATTAAATAGACTTGAACGTGTTCTCTAAATAAATCTAATTTTGAAAATGAATTCAATATAATTTGTGTTATAGGAATTAAAAATTATTTTGATATAAACACGAATACACAATCAAGAAAATAAAGTAAAATTACTATTAATATATCTACTATCTAGTAATAATTAAATTAATTATTGTTCTGTGAAATACTATAAATATTTTTCAGATAAATTTGATAATATTAATAACAATAGTAATAATGTAAAAATTGCCTTTAAAACTAATAATTCAATTAGAACCATAAATAATAAATCCAAAAAGTTTAAAAATAAGTCTTCTATAAATTATAACAATTATGGCATTTATAAGCTTATATGTTGCTGCAATAAATTTTACATTGGAAAGCTAGTAAAAGTTTCAAAATTCGATATAATGAGAAGCATATTTCAGAAATAAAATTCAAAAATCTTCTCTTAAATCTAATTTTGCGAAAAACATCTTAGAATGTAATCAATAGTATACGTTTCAATACCCAAAAAGATTTAAGAATATTAAATAACTAAATATATATATATACCCATATATAAATTCAGTGTTTGAAGAATTATTAATTATTTATACTGAAGTAAAACATAATAGTTTCAATAATATTTTAAATGTACAAATAGATCTTAAAGAAAATGATATTTCCACCAAATATTATTAGACAATAATACAACATTTTATAACAGCTGTTTTAATATATATTATATATTATGTTAGATAAAATAGTTTAATAATTTGTTTCTTATTAGTTATAATAATATGTGCCTATTCTGTTTATTAATTTTCATGTATTTTTTTATTCTTTTTTTTTATTATTTATTTGTAACCTGATGATGTTTTATACTTTTATGTTCAAAGCTAGATATTACCTATAATCTTTTTTCAAATACTCAAGGTACATTTATTTTTATATAGGGGAGGATGGGTCTACAAGGTTAAGTTTTTACAAATTAGTTTATATTGTATATGTTTATAGTATATTGTATAATTGTTTTGTATAGTGTATACTGTGTACTGTAGTGTAGTCTGTATGTATATGGAGCTAGTGGTTTTACAATGATGTTTATTTTTTTTATTCTGGATATAACTTTTCGATCTAATCATTACGTGACATGTGTACATGACATGTACACTGTACCCATTTTCCAGTAGGTACCTACCAAATTTTATCGGAATGATGTACTCTCGGAAAGATTATTTTTCGATTTTTAGACTTTTTAATTATTGGTAAGAAAAAATTATATAAAAGTAGTACAGACACAATTTCGTTAAAATCGATTATGGTTATTTCTTCACAATGATTTTCGCGTAACTCCGAAAATAATGATACTAGAGTATTGAAATGTACACACATATGACATGTAATTAAAATTGTAAATTTTTTTTCTAATTTTAGACATTTATAGAAATTAATGATAGATTTTCAGATTTTAAATTAATATTTTAATAAAAATATCTTAAAAATCGTTAATCATAATTCTTTTTGTAACTATTATGATTATTATGTGTATTACACCGAGTTCCGCTCAGAATGATTTTATCATTGCCATCAAATCTAATATATCTACAATACTATCTGCAGACGTGTAAAGTGCTTTGGTACAGCCCCTACTGGCTGAGTATTTTGATTCAAAATTACATGACGTGTGTCCTCTTACAATATCGTCAAAAAGTGTCTTCAATTATTAAATCAAAGCGAAGTTTTATACATTGCTTACTGCATAATAATTAAATAATAATATATAATATATTGTATTTATATTATATCCTTATAGAGTAATTGATGTTTTCCTCACATTTGAATTTGATGACAATCACTCCGACTTTCACTTCTCTTCACGAAGGCCAGTATTAGAAAAAAAACCTTTGAAATAATTTACATCGCTCTGCAAGTGACCCAAGTAAATCTCGATACGCTAGTTATGTCACGTTTCCGATATATTAGTAATTGTAAATTGCTAACTAGGATAAATCTATTCTGTTTAGACTACAATATATTAGCTGTATTGTATGTGATTTGTATGCAAGGATAATCTCCGGTTTATATTATTATAATAAATAATATAACAATAATAATTCTACGAGTACGAGACAACTCGAAAGTTAAATACATAACCGTTTTAATAGGATTTAAAAACATTTCTATATAAAATATAACTTATAAGTACATTTAGATAAAAGTAATATCTACGATATATCTAGTAATATATAGTAACTATAATATTGTATTTCGTTATAAACTTATATTGAGTAGGTATACTTATATTTTAATATTGCGTATTTACTAGATATTACGATGGACGATAGTCGTTAAATAAATAATTGTCATTATACATGAAACTATAACGATAAATATTATATAATTATATACGAATGATAGTACCTATTTTATTTACAATCGATGATATTATAGATTTATAAAAAGCCATCAGAATCGTTAAAAGTACTTATTTCAGCATTATGTACCTAGGTATATACTTTCATCATATTATGCGCCACCGTATTTTATCTAACAAATTATAATTATATAATGTATTATTGTGCATATATATATATATTATATTTTTATGTGAATAAAATATTAAATTATTTTATGTTTTTATTTTATATTAAGTTTAATTTAGTCTTTAAGTATTTAATACGGTTTATAAAAAAAAGGCGTAGTTTATATTATGTTATGTGTATATATATATATATACCTATAGTAATAGACCTAACCTTGAAGAAAAATATGCCCAGTCATAATTATTATTTCCTGGGAATTTCAGTTAAAATAAGTTTCGACAACTGGAATAGGTATGTACTAAAATTCAAAAATATAGACAATGTTATTGATCCATTATTGAAATATGTAGGTTAATCAATCGTATTTTTTTAAACTAAGTTAAGTTACATATTACACTACTTAATACTATATTAATATAAACTTCCTAATGAGATTTAAAATTTATTAACTTGCCCATACATTGATAATTTATATTATAGATAAAGGATGGAAAAATGTAATGAAAAAATTTACTAGATAAAGGTAATAGTTTATAAGAACAGTTTTTTAAATAATTACACGTTAAAAGTTAACGAACTAATGATTTAACTAGTTGAAACCACATTTTAGTTAACATAACTCAGTTAATCCAAAAGTTAGTAACTTTAATTTTTCTTTTATTATTCATTGGTAAATTTTCAATTTTGTACACACAAATTAGCTCTCTATTTAAAATTAAAAAAGATAATAGTTCATTTAGACAAAAATATATAAATATGATTAATTATGACCAATACATCATTAAATCTAGTATTCAAATAATAATTATTTTTTTGTTTATTTTATTTAACTAAATGTAAATTATGTATGAAGCATAAAAATAGAATAACTACTAATTTTTATAGAAGTGGCGGTGTTAAAAATTATATTACTATTTTATGTTTACACAGCTTACTATATTACTATTAATTATTATGAATACCTACTATTTAAAGTCCGCAACTAAATATTACTTTGAAATTAAATGATAATAAGATTTAGGAGGTACTTATACCTATTCATAAATACATTATAATATGGTACGTTATAAATGTTATGATTATATAATATAATATAATATTTATGTAATATGACGAATAGTGAATAGTCGTATTATGTGCATTAGATAGGTAGGTATCCATACAAAATATTCAAAATGCACATATTATAATATATAAAGAAATAAATTATTATAAAATATAAAAAAAATGTATTAACTTAACTTTGTATAAAAAATATTAACTAGATTATTACTTATTCACAGATATCTTGGCTACATAATCTGATAAGTTTACAGTTTACACAATTAACTAGTTAAGTTAATAAGTTAACGCTAACTTAACTTTAACTTATTAAATGGTTGATGACTATTCTTGTTATAGATATTTATTAAAACTATATAATATATATGCAGTATTACATTACATACTATTTCATATAATTCTTCAGTGAAATCATAAGACCTGAATTGTCTATTTATAATTATTTGAAATTTTATTAGAGCCTCAAACTTTACATATAGGTATATTTCGTAGTATCTATATGAAAATGTACTTCTAAAATACAATAATAATATAAATTAAGTAGGTAGATCAATATACTTAATAGTCTATTAATATAATATATATCTAGGCATTATATTAGGACATGAAGTTAATGATTTTTGCATTTTATTTTAGAATATCTTAAAGGATGTGTTTTCTCAGCCTTTTTTTTTTATGCAAATAGCAAATATTACCATTATTTATCAATAATATTCTAGACAATTTTAAATAATGAAAAATAATAACCTAAAGATTTAAAAAAATATTTAATATAAGAATACATTTGTATATTTTCTTTAAATTCTGGGAAAAAAGTATAGAAGTGACTTGAATTTACGAAAAATTACCAAAAAAATGGATTAAAGAAACTAAACTATGGAAAAATGAAGAAAATGTTATTAAAAATTACAGTCATTACTTACTAAATTTAGATAGATTTTAGTATGAAGTGGAAATATAATTTTAGCTTAAAAAGCCCGTTCTTAAAATTTTCTTTTAAAAGTCATCGAAATGTATCTAACCATGAGCCGTGTTCTAAGTTCTTTGTGATGTTTTGTATAAATTGCTACGATTGCTGATATTCTAAAACAATGATATATATTTTTTCTGTTAAAAACTTTTCGACATCAAGGCATATATTACGTGTACTTATTTTTAAGTGCGTTATTTTGGTACTCCAATATTTTAATTAAAAAAAAAATCATTAATTGTATCATAATTTGTACCTACCAGTTTATACCGTAAGATTTCCCGGAGAAAAATTGATTTTCTCTCTGGGATTTTTTAATAATTTTCATATATAACCAAATATTCATGAATTATAAATTAACTGTTTAATTTTTTATACATTTTTTATTTTTATATAATATAATCATTTAATAAACTGTTCGAAAAATCACAGTAATACTTATTAATCTTTCTTGTGATACTTTTTATGATAATTGCATACTGCCCTGTGTACATAGAGCAAAACTGTTTTTTAAACGATAAAAATACACATTTAGTGCTCTTATAATATTAAATTCGAGTTACTAACTATTATTTTTTAATACACTAACATATTATGCAAATAACTAGAATACGGATGTCTCTCCAACTCCTCACTTTTAAAATATTCAGTACAATTTTTAAGTAATTTTTATAAATTTGTTTGACAATTTTCAGAATTTTTATAACAATTCTTTAGTTACTATAACAAAAAAAATATGGAGGGCTGGTGAAATGCCTTTACAGTCTTCCCCTCCACTTTAAAATTACGATTTTTTATTTTTTTAATTTTATTAAAATCGCCTTTGTTTAACCATTTTTAAACGAAGGAATTATGTATAGGAAACTCTAACTACATTTTTAGTAAAGTCATTTATGGGAATAAACATTTTTGTAATATTTTCAGATATAATTTAGAAGTACCTTGTTAGTCATGCTACAACAAAATATCCATATTTATAAATTGAACTACCTTTTGATATCTGATCACTAGCTATAGTGATGTGAAATTTACGTAAAAGTAGTTTTGGATAAATACAAAATTTTAGAAATCGAAATCGAAATTTTAAAGGGGAAGACTGTAAAGGCATTTCACCATTTCATTTGTTGTTGTGGGAACTAAAGAATCGTCATACAAATGCATGCAAACTGCATCAAAATTGACTGAATTTTTTTCAAAATCTAAAGCGAGGAAGTGGTGGGACACCTGTATTCTGTTATTTTCAAAATATGATGGTGTATGAGAATAAGAGAATGCTACACACCCATTATACGTACGTAACTACGGTATTAAAATACGTTCACCCTCTATAACTATAACTTTTCTCTTAGTAATCGGAGAATCAACATTCATACAAAATATGAAAAATGAGAAAATTTACTATGCTGTAGGAGTGGTTTTTTTAGTTTTAAAATTTTAAAATTTCATGATTTTCATTCATGGATTTTAACCTTTCAAAAAAACATATTGAAAAAAAAAACTTAAATATTAAGTAAAAAACTTAATATTATAATACACGACTGCGTCACACATTTTTCAAAGTTTTCATCGACTGCCGAATTCCACTCTGAATCGTTTTATCGAAAAAATTACTTATCATTACTTTGAAATTAAATATATCTACCACAAGTACCTATATATATACACCATATGGGCTATGCTCGATGAGCGATATTCTTCCGTCCCCTATGACTATTTTTATTCTGTTCAATAGGGTCCTGCACTCCTGCATTTATAGAAGTCATGAAATGGATCTGATGTATAGTGACGGATCTGTTTCGAGATCATCTATTGTATCCTAGTTTTTTTTTAATTAAATATAATATAATAAACACTTAGATGGCTCTCTGAGCCAGTTAATTATTTAAGTAGAATTTAATAAAAATTCTCACATTGAAGCAATATGATATTGCCTGTTGACTGTTGCAAACTTGTAGCAACGTGTATTGTCGACGAAATGACCTACATGTTTCCGATCGATATTTATTGCCAATGGTTTTTTATTTCTCCGCAAACGCCACCAGAACAAGAGAACGTCGTCGTCATCCTCAAACGATGACATGGTTGTAACTGTTAACTGTGTTGCTTCTGTCTGGGAACTAAAGGCAAAACGTTTTGTCTATTAAACATTGCCAGTTAATAGATGCTAATAATTAGCTATTAATTATTACTGTTATTCTGGTGTGAGAGTACCCTTAATCTTTTTGTAGGTATTTTAGTATTTTGTAAGCATTTTAAGGGATTTTGTATAGACAATTTTTAGGTTATTTTTAGAGAAATGAAAATCTCATTAATGAAAAATTTTTAAATACATTTCAGAAGGGATTCAAAAATAATTCTACACCCACCAATAACGTATTTTTATTATGAAGTAATAAATAATTATTAAAAAGAGGCAACACGCATTTAGGAAAATGCACGTTTCTAAAAAACTAAATGATTTTAGAATTTGACGATCTCTATACAAATTTAAATATGGTAAAATAATCAAAATTTTTACTTGGGCGATTTTCAATAAAGTTATTATTATAAGTCAAGTTATAAGATTTTGAATTTTCCGTAATTTTCTGGTTTTTAAATGTTTAGTTTTTTTTACAGAGGTTGTTGTACGCTAAAATAATAATTCATTTTATCTCCCGAAGTATGTCTTATGCGCAGAAAAACGGCTGTCTTTTTAACATAAATTATAAATTGTGTTTTTGGCTACAATTTTGTACATACATACCTATGAATATATATATATATATATATATATAATATACATATTATATAAAATGCATTGTCCTCATATCGGGGCCTCGAATATTTTAATCCAGACCTGCGCTGGAGTGCGGAATTTCGTATCGGTTAATCTTGCGAAATATTTCATCGATAATATTTAGTCGATAGACATGGTTGAATACTACTGGATATGGTAAACGCACTTAAAATACGTGCTCTGAGAGAAATCTTTATGGGTGCATTAAGCATTTATTAGAATTTGACTTTGCAAAAATAATATGTTTGTATGCGAATATTTATTTAAACAATAGGCGTGTAGAATTACGAACTTACTTATAGGAAACGTGCATAACTTTTTCTTTTAAAATAAAAATATATAACGCGTTCCAATCATTATTACGTGTAATATTTGCACGTTAAGTATTTCTAGGAAAACTGAAAGATTATATTATGCGCCATAAAACGTATCGTATACCAGCTGGAATATGTTTATGAACCGCAGTATATATAAGGCATAGGCGTTATACAATATTAGTCTTGGTAAAGTATTCGAAAAAAAGTATATTTATTATATAAGAATTATAATCATTTTAACTAAACCCCATCAAAACTTTGGTTACGATTTATTTATGTTATGACGATCGTCATTCCCGTATACAGTGATAACACTTTATAATAGTAAGCACCTATATATACTTTGGTACTCCTTTCAATGAGCAATGCCTAATTTGGTTAGTACCTATTATTTATTCGTACATTAATATTTATTTTTATATTGATAATCGGGTCCGGCTCAAGTAAAAATAGTGCATTAGGCAAAATCAAATTTGACCGCTCCTAGAATAAAAAAAAACAATTACTTTTTCTAGAATTTGGGTATACTCTATAAATGTCCTCACGGAGCTTTCTCAAACTTTCTTAAAAACGTAAATAAAACAAAGAAAAAGGTCCGACTGTTCGATCCGCTTTTTCAAATGAGCAAAAAATGCCGTCCCTATGAAAGTGCTGCTGTAGGCTGGTGCCTAGCTCGCCTATAACTTAAGCCGGTCCTGTTGATAATCCATCGTTTCTTTTAATATCAGTCTGTCAGATATTTTCAGTCCACATATACATTGGATAGTGAATATAGATATACTTATATAAAGCAATAGAGGACATACTCTCATGGATGAGCCTAAGAAATATCTGTGGGGGTTGTCCAAATTGAATTGATGCCAAAAAAAAAAAAGGTCATCAAAGATTTTACTATAATTTGCCGACTTGCAAAAAATTTTAATACCCAAAAATACAACAAATTTTCATCAATTAACCGACTGAGAAAAAATTAAGAAAAAAAACTGGCAAATGATCAAAAATAAATAAATAAATAAAAAAGGTCATTCACACCTTAATTTGCCGACTGACTTCATTTGTGTGTATAGAGGAGGGTGTAGAAGTTCAGGGGCAGATCGGCAAAATTTTTGGTTCGGGAAAATATATCGAACCGGCACAAATTACAAACCAAAAAAATCATATTATAATATAGAAAACGTTAATATAAAAAAATTTGCATATATAGTTACGTATATTAATGACTGGAAATGCTATAGGGTTTGCATCCTAAAAAATATTTGTAGCTCTTTCAAAATAAATAACTCAATTCATTTACAAATTACCATAGCAAGCGTTTAAAAATTATAAGCTATAAATACAAAATATTTTCAAAAAGGTAATGCAAAATTCAAATACCGCTATAGAGTTTTAGATTATCTATAGATTATGATCTTTACTGTTATTAAAAGACAGTGTGTAAATGTGTTTAATGTCATATTCGAATTTTAGGTCCTTAATTAAAAATCAAGGATCAAAAATTAATATAAACAATTTAAAAATGGATTAATTTTAGGAAGTTAGAGAGGAGAGGTACATAAATAATAATAAATTATAGGTATTCTAACGAAAAAACATCTGTTGATCGTTTAAAGAAAAAATGTAATATATATATATTTATGATTCAATATATAATACGTAAAAAAAATATAAAGTATAGTAATAAAGTCACGAAAATCAAAGGAATATCAATTTTTTTAAATACCTATTAATTACTTTGTCAATTACGAATTCAAATTTTCGATTTCGAAGAAATGCAATATAAAAATGTAATAAATGTTGAAAAAGACAATTATTTATGTATTGAATGGGAACATTATATATTGAATCTTTAAAAAAAAAATGTAAACTTGAACCTACATACATTTTGTTTAAAAACACGTAATGCATAACAATTTAAATTGGTACTACAGACTACAAAAACAGATCAATCGTTTAGAATTTTTCAAGGTTTAAGTATTATTATTGATATTTATAATAAAAGACTCCTAGGGTAATCAGTTTAATATTTTTATTGTTACGTATAATTATCGAAAACTAGTTTCGGGAGATACACGTTTCTAAAAAATCGAGTGATTTTAGCACTTGATGAATTTTATACCGTAAAATATAATCTAAATTTAATATTTTCTAAAAAATTATTATTAAATTAAAATAATAATTAAAATTATTATAATTTGAGTTTTAAGACTACATTTTCTGGAATTTTCTCTTTTTAAAAAACCTTTTAACTCTATTATAATAACTTTATTAAACATCAATCATGTAAAAATTTAAATAATCTCATGACCTTTAATTATTTATAGAAGTTGTTATACTCTAAAATAGTTCATCTTCCCAGAAACTTGCATTTCTTGAAGCATGTTTCACGCACGGAAAAACGTTGTTATAGCGTCCTCTTATAAAATTCTTAGGTACTAAAAATAAATGACTATTCAATGCTTTATGACTTCATATACTATATACTATATTCCATAAGTCCGTTTTTGAAAGTAGCCAAACTTTTCACGATCCAAAATATCGTAATATTTTTCTACCAAAAGTTCATAAATCGGTTTGAAAATGGCAAATAAGAAAAAAAAATTCATTCAACAATTTAGTAACAAAATTTTCGGTAAATAACCAAAAAACGGGATCTCACTTCCAAAATCGGGATACAATCCTCTAAAACGGCCGGTCAATCTCTCAAAAAATGACGTATGATCACTCTATATTATAGGTAGGTAATATAGAAAAAAAAAATTTATACAGTGTTCGAATATGGCAAGATTGCGATGTTAAATCGGTCCCCGTAATCGCAAAATGTATAAAAATATAAAATTAATATAAGAATTTATTTACGGGACCATATAAAGGTCTGTAAAAATGTGTCTGTGGTCCGGATGCGGACCGCGACCCGCCAGTTAGTGACCCATGTACTATAATATATTATAATATGATGTATTCTAATCATTTGTAAGAAACACTGAAAATAAAATGTCGCGTAGACGCATAATACTAATATTCCAAATTTTAAATTTATTTTGTTCAAAACATTATATAGACCGTACAAATTTTCAGTTTACCAATATTTTTGAGGGTCAAAAGAAAATGAAAAAGAAACATGTGGTCGTAACTGCGAGTATTGGACACTGGGCTATTTTCCCGGTAACTCGGTGGGCCAATTCACCCCTGTGATCTATGTAGCACCCCATCAGTATCCCTATAGGCACGTCCCTGCATACTCTTTAGTCGTACTGTCCCGTTGGACCATGATATGATCAAAATTATTTAATTATTTGTTTTTATTATTATTATTATTATTATTATTAGTTGGCATTTGCCATATACGAGTATGAGTAGATTGTAAAATCATAAAAATTTCAATTAGGTACCATAACTTCAAAACAAAGATTATAACCTGTTTAATTCCGACTTATTTTCATCCAAAACTATAAATATATAATACATTTAAAAATAACTGAAAAACCGTGTGGAGGCTAAATTACATTTATATTAAATAATTTTAATAATAAATTATTATGTGTTTTAAGTTTAATTTTATAATATTTTTAATTATAATGAGTGGATCAAAGTTTTAGATAGAAAAGTAAAATGTAAACTTTCGGGATAGCTAAGTGCAGGTAATTGACCACTTAATTTTACGAGCTATTCGTTAAGTGACAACTGCGGTCCTATAATCTTGACTTTACGGGAATTATCTTATACGTGTTACTTAAAACCATTTAGATGTTACTTAATATGATTGACTATGCATGCGGAGAAATAATTTATAAGTATTTTTTTAAACAAATTTGTTTATGACTCTAATTTATATTTTAAATTTATTATAAGTAATAAAATAGATGGATTAAAAAAAATACAGATAAGTGTCCAACTGATACATGGTGTATCTAGATTTTCATGTTTAAATTTTGTTACAACCGTTGCGTCACGAAATGATAGATAATAACGAGTGTTACGATATTTTTTAGGTGTAGGTTTTATAAGTTTCGGAACATGAAAAATTCAACCCTGAAAATCTAGTAAAGGCAGATTCACACTAGATCTCTTAACATGGTACCTAGCGTATTTGGCGTTTATTTCTAGAAATTGATATTATTTTAACTTTCACAATGTTAACCATCTTTTTATTTTATCAATATTTCATTTTTCTTGTCTCTGATAGTCTAATCATGATGGGTTAACGTTGTCATGCCAAAAGCTCTAATTTGAATTCCCTATATATAGGTACTCTATGGGCTATTGAGTGATAAGAGGACGCTAAGTGCCCAATTTTTAAAAGTAGATATATAGGATCTACGGGCATTTTTACAGGCATTAAAAAAAAAAAATTCAAGAAAAATGAAAATGTATAATATGAAAATGTAAATATCTAATAAAAGTAATTTATATGTGGTTCCGTTTCATTATTACTTTTTACTGTTGTGTGTTTACGATATTTGTTCAAAATCATGTTGACCCAAAATAAATAAAAAGGTTTAAAGTAGTTTTTGAGTTCTACCTAACTCATATTAGTAAATCAGTAGAAAACAAGAATTTGAAGATAAACCTTATCGAGATCTTACGTCACTTTAATATTATATTGTGGCTCAATATTATGTACAAAAACATGAGTTTTCACTTATTTCTTACAATAGGTATCTACCTATTGTAACTATAAAACCACTTTAAGAGGTAGGTAGGTATTTTCGTTTGTTTTCCGTGGGTTTATTTTTACTACTGAAAATCATTACCTATAATCATTAATCATTAGTGAAGTGTTATAAGTTCATAACGAACTTCACTGCTATACCGCCTATACCTATTTTATCTTTTGACTTAATAGAACTCGATAAACTATGTTAAAAACTATCTATTTAAGCACAGATCTGTCGATAATAAATAATCAAAAAAAGTGTTACCTACCATTAGGGCATTAAAAGTATATCGACAGAAAATAATCGCTATGGGATATTTTATAAATTATTATTTTAAATTTACCAAAATAAATTAGAATAAAAATTTTATGAAATTTGAATTTTTTTTTTCGAAAAAATATTAAAAGATTGTTGGAAAGGTGTCACAACAAAGGTGTCAAAGTGACCACAGCGAGTATAAAGTACCTATAGTGGTCATGTCTTGTTTTTATTTTGTATAGCATTATCGACTAATTAACTAATAATGATAAAAACTTCCATCGCACGATTATATACGTAGATAAATCGTGTTCCGCCGTTTGCGATTGACAAAGACAATTCCATTTTTCTTCCAGCTGATGAAGGATAGTATTCGTGTAAATATATAGGTATATTAATTACCTTAGTGGTTAAATTATCTAGATTAATTTTTTTTGAAAATATGCATATATTTATAAGTTTAGGTAATGAAATTTATTTAAATTTAATTAGTGAAGAGAAATATTAATATTTTTAAATATTAAAATTTTGAAAACGGTAAAGTGCAGGGCCGGATTGGCTTGGTGAGCTATCGAGAAAATCTCGATAGGCCTCGTGGTATTTGGGTCTAGTAAGTAATGTGTGGCCAAAAATATAAGAGGATAAAGTGAAATTATGAAGGTTCTTAATAGCCGGTATATTACAGTTCATTCGAATAAGTTTTAAAAAGGTCGAAAACACTTTTTCGGTCGGTAGAAATCCTAAAACTCGGTGTGCTGATAGCTTCTCTATTTGGCGCTGGTAAAGTGATACTTTCACCCTTTACCCCTTAAAGATCGTATTTCAAAAAATTCTTTCATAGACCTTGTCCATGTAATTAAATGTTCTCTGAAAATTTCAGCTTTTAGCGATCAGTATATACTGATATAGTAAACTATATAGTTTGAGCTGAGCATTGATAATTGATCAGACAGTTAATCAGTCAGAAATTATATTTTGGATAATATCTAATAATAACAATTAACAATAATAATAAAAATACAGTATTCATACTAACAGTCATTACTAAGCGGACATTAACTGGTCAATTTGTTACTTTATGAAAAAAATTCATCCTACGACATAATTAAAGTTAATTCTCATTTTTCATGAAGTGCAATGTTATTTTTTATATCCATTTTGAATTATTATCTGTGATCAGACAACAAAAAATAGTTTTATCGAAAAATATACAAAAAATTTTGTAATATGGGTATAATGGTAAATGCAGGTAACGGATTATAATATGATATGTAGGTACTCATAAATTACATTAAAAACTAAAAATAAAATTAAACGTAGGTTTAAAATTAAAACCTATTTCCAGCAGCGTTATTTGGGGGAGTGTTGATTAATAAAAGTTTATAATGTTGTTATACGCTGGTTAAAAATATTTGATCAAAAATCAACCATGTTAAAATTTAGATAATGTCTTTAGATTAATTTGGGAAAAATTCACTTTTACTCCTAAAACTGCTTAGTATTTAAGAAAAGAACTTCTTCTGAGATTTAATTTACACGCAAAAGAAATTGGTATGGTACAATTAACATACTTATATTGCTATTGTGTTAAATCAGTTTTTTATTCAAACTTTTTATATAGAAAGATATAAATTTCACTGTTTTTTTAATGAATACTAAAATTACAAGTGCCTATAAAACATTTTGATAAAAGAAAATTTTTTTAATAGTTATGAGTATTTTCCTTTAAATTATATATAAAATTGATTTTATTTAAAAATGTTTGCACTTAACTATTGTTAAGTAATAATTAATAGTAAGAACATTGATGTACCGAGATATAAGAAAATTTTACGTAATAATTTTGTAAATGTATAGAAATAAAACTTAAATATGGTAAAAGTACTTACATTGAAGTATAATTTTTTTTTATAATCTAACATAAAAGTATTTACTATGACTATTAACTGAATCTTCTTGAAATATGGATTGCAATTAATTCCAAAATCGTTAAAATGAAAACTTTTTATAACCGGTAGGTACAATAGCAAATATAATTAGCTGGCATTGTTGAAAAGTTTCATAGAGGACTCCATGACAAAATAAATTTATTTTGTCATGGAGGATTCTAGTGACAACTTTCTATAATGACTACTAGAGTGTGACACCGATGGGCTGAGAAATGCTTGGGCACGGAATTAGGTACTTATACCTACAGGTACGAAATATGGGACCTATATATATCCTATGCCAAACTTAATTATTAGAATCTGCAATGATTCATCTATGCTTTAAAATCTAAAATAATTATAGTCCATAGACCTATGTGGCTATTTATTATTAATACAGTAGGCTTATAAAAATAACAATAGGAAGTAAAAAACAAGTTACAGCAGTAGCCATATATTAGCTATAAGTACCTACTTTGCCTGAGTGGGTATACTGAATAACGTAGGGACGATGATCGATGAACTAACTTCCACATACATATCTGAATGACTTTATTTTATTTTGTAATTTCAATAATAATGAAATATAATTAATTTTTTAAGTTAACTTTTAGTGTTCTTAGTTCATAAATGCCTTTTCTGTTTGGGCTAGTAGGTATCTACCTATATTGATTAAAATTTATTTTGAAATTAATCAAAAAAAAAAGATTAAATAATTTTAAGAGCATTTTCCTATGGTATTAAATTTTTTTGAAGCCATTAAAATGTGAACTCTCATGATATATAAATATGATAAAAAAATTCTACGTCAAAAATCAAGTGTCCATTCAAATTTCAAAAATTTGTTCCATATAAAGAGCACGTGATTTTCACAGTGTCGGCAATATTTCATTTTATATTGTTGGTGGTAGTTGAGATAACGTGAGTGTGTCACAGAAAGAATCTTATCAAATTATAACATTGTATAATTATTTTTTTTAGTTTTACTTTTTACAAATATTATTTAATATTTATACAAGTATTAAATTGAAAGGATCAAATGTTCAATTTATTTTCGTTAGACATCTACAACTTTACAAAAGTTGTAAAACTACGTACACGATTTACAAAAGTTATGATACCGTTTTACGAGTTTGATGTTGAGTAACTCTACCCATTGACTATCAGGACGTTATAAGCAAATAAAAATGAAACGTTTATCGAAGAAATTTTGTCTGTATGCATTGCTGGCATTTTTTATGTTGTGCTTATTCAATATTTTAATACCTAAAAGTAGTTCAAAAGACGATGCAAAGAATTATGATAGTAAGTCTAATAATAAAGTTTTGACTAAAGTTTATTGATGCCTTGACATTTTTTTAGATATGTACAAAACATTTTACAACTATCCGAAAAGTAAGCAATTTGAGAATAAACTATATTATTGTATATATTTATAGTATTAACATAAAATATCTGGAGAAGTCTAGCATACGAATTTTGTCTTACTAAGGCGTATTTATCTTCAATCAAAATGGTTTTATGCCAAACATTGACCAAAAATAATTTAAACATCCCATTAAAATGTGTGTGTTTGAGTCAATGCTTGGCAATTTTGATGCAGATTTAGATAAACAATCTAATCTAGCGAATATTTTATTTTTTATTTTTATTATTATTAATACGGGCTTGGCCCAAAGTACAGTAGGTATAAGTAAGTAAATATACATGCAAGCAGTAAGTCAGTGGAAGTGAAACGGAACCAGGAACTACATTAGTGACAGAAACTAGGGTTTACGTTAGCAAGACGCATCATACGGTGGATTGGATTGTTTGACCCATAATTGGTGGTGTGCATAGGAATGGTAAAGGATGTGGTGGATCGGGTCAGACGTGAAGGGACTCGAAAGTTGATGAGGGAAAGGAGCGTAGGTGCGTCAAACGAACCAATAATGAGGTTAC
>JAIPRL010000585.1:37783-127321 GCA_025469235.1 Pemphigus obesinymphae
AAAAATCTGCTTCCTACATTCTCTAGTAAAGAACGTACAGAATCTGAATATATTTTCAGATTTCAAATCGGAAAATTCCAAGTAGCCTTAATTTTGTCAGGCTTTTAGGTCTAAATCAATGAAATAATACATAGCTACCAATCCCCTTAAGGGGCCTCGTGACTGCCGTGCTGTTTGAAAGAAGGAATGTTTTTTGATTTAATAACTATGCGTTTGTTATTTCTATGCCAGTATGCATTTTTCTTGATAGAAGAGTCGAGTAGAAGTTTCAGTGTAAAGAATATTTTTGATAACAAATTCGTTCTAGTTGGTAGGTACTATTTTAACATCATTTTTCAATTTTCACAGTATTTTTTTTTTTTTTTAATATAAAGAAAAATATTTTCACAACAGAAAACTTTTATAAATAGGAAGTGACGAATAACATTGTTATTGGTGATTATTATTTCTGTTTGCAATGATATTATTATTAATGATGTTTTTCGAATGCAATAATTGATAGAAAAAATGCATTAAAACATAAAAAACACACGAGCTTCGTTCAGAATCTAAAATATAAAAGTACATAAATTTAAAACAACAATTCCTCTCTACACTCAGGATCTAAAATAAAAGTCTGTTCGCACATTGAATAAACTTAGTGCTGAATAAATAATAGATAGGTACCTAGTTATGATTATGAGCAAAAACCAGCAAAACTAATAAAATCTCCTATTAAATCTCGAGTAGACTAGATTCGGGAAATTATAAAGGGTCCATTCCCACAAATGGTAAAATTACTAGAAAAACAAAAAATTACTTCTCTTCAGTACCAACTAGAACGAATTTATCTCGAAAAGTATTCTAAATCCATAGTAAATCATGCCACATAATTAACGATAATGAGTACAATTATAGGTACCTATATTTTCAACTTACGAGCGAATCATACACTATCGATGTACCTATTATTTAACAGCGGAATTTAACTTTTTAAGCAGATACATTGTTTTATTGTTTTTCAAGGACTTAATTATTTTTCAATTCCTTAATACTTTTTGCAGGGTCCCCACTCCCTCTTTGGTATTACGGTACCTATATATAAAGTGTAAACTGTAAACATGCCTGAATATATGTATTTGTATGGTGGCGTCTATAATGTATATTTTATTTTTATTACCCGATTTTATTAACCACACGAGTGCTTTAATAATATACACACCAGAGTTGTAAATTTTCGTTTTTTAACGCTTATAAAATGTAGTATTTAAACATTTTAATATTGCGCTATGTTGGTGTAATCTTAGATTTTCATTCTTACATTATTGATTATATTATTATGATTTTTTTTTTTTTTTTTTGATAACCTGAACGCTATACATTATATTATCATTGTGGTGGTACCACTAAGACCCAAATATCTTTAAATTGACCGCTAATTTAAATCAGTCTCATTCTTACTGTCTTCCAACGCTAGGAAAATTGACCACTGATAACGGGTAACGCTTCCAGTGCCCTTGCTTACAAAACTAGGTAAATTTCCCACTGTAAGGATGTAACGCTTCCGATATTATCGCTTCTGAGGTGCTTTACAATTTGACGCCAGAGGCGGACAATGCTCCCAAAGCTCTTCTGGAGGTCGGGGCTTCCAATGAGAAGCGGAGATTTTCGTCTTATTTATAATACGCTAACTCCAAATAAATGGTTTTTCGTAGAAGATAAAACATAATCTTTTTATTTAATTCCACTGGCCGTTTTCCGATCTGGCAGTTACTTTAGTATATTCTTTTTCATTATTATGCTGTCGTGCTTTGGACTTACAATTTGTCGATTTTTCGTTCGTCCGTATTTCTATCTTTTCGAAAACGTGAAGTTTAAGTACACACCGTATATACTCTGTGTTCACCCTATATATCACATGGAAAAAACCTTTCCACCGTCATCATATATAATATTATTTTCCTTTCCGTTCGTTTGAATTATATATTGTGCCTATTATAAATCCGAATATTTAATTATACCCTGTGAGGAATGCGTGTTTTTTTCGGACATGGGTAGATTTCCATCTGACGACAATAGTTTTATAAAAACCGGATAACGGTAAGTCTGACCGACTGATTCACTGTCTATATTTTTAAATCTCATAGTAATGAATTTCAAATCATCGGCCTTCCATAATATTTTTCACAATTTTATTTAAATTTATATTGATATATTTGGGTGAACTTTTATTATAATATACAATTTTATCATAATAATATTAAACAATGTTTATTATATTTAACAGTAAATATATTTCTAATCATCGGACTACAGTGGTACTTTCAACATTTTAATTAAATATAATTTATGTGAACATTTTCATTTTTTTAAATAATATTATGGCATAACAAGAAAATAAAACTACATTATATTATTAATATTAAAGACTATACCCATGCCTATTTGTTAAATTTTAAAGTAGGTAATAATTAACTATTAATAAAAAAATTGTTAGGTAATAAATATCAGGAAGGAAGATATTGAAGCAGTAAAAATAGTGATATGATAAGAGGGGGTGAGAAAGGCCGAAAAAGCAGTGGCGGTATGATAGTGAGTGATACCAACAGAATCTAAAATATGAAAAATAAAAATATAACGAAACGGTGGACTACCTATAATTTATTATAATATTCTCTGAACGAGGGGCCTTGATAATGCGTAAAACGCAAACGTGTATAGTAAGTAAGTACGCAGTACGCACCAACAGATCAACATAAAGGGAATCAATATCAGATATGCTTAAACAACAATGTCGTTGTCAAGGTTATTACATATTAAGTAAAAGTTTTATTTTTGTTTATTATTTTTTTACTTAATATCTATTTTAAAAAATAATGGAAATTTGCATATTACTGAATATATACTATAAGTCTAAATCTCCATGAAACAATATTCTAAAATAGTTTCAACATAATCGGTGATTAATAATAGGTACATGATCTGTCAAAATATAACTAATCTTTGTATCTTAAAATGTATAAAAAGAAGTGATACCTTCCAAAAAAAACCTCAAAAATGCAAGTCCGCCAGCTAAAAAAAAACTAGTGCCAATAACCAATAATTATTTTCATTAAAAAAAAAAATAATGGTTAAAAAATGATTTGATATCATCAAAACTCAGAATGACAAGCTCATAGAGTTTTTTCCTACAAAGTCTACCTTAGAAAATCACAAAGAAAAATGTTATTAAAAATACATAGGAAAATCTCTTGGAGATTGTGGAACACATCACCTTACAAATAATTATTATCTACATTGGCATGAATACATATTATTTAATCCTAACCGAATATAATAATGCGAATACAACATTAAGAGTTCGAAAATAAAATTAAATTAAACGTAAGGAAAACTAACGTTCTGAAATCCGGAAAAAAATCGAAACCGTTTTTAAACCAGAAACCACAAAACCGAAAAAAATCGAAAACGTGTTAAAATCCAAAACTGCAAAACCCAAATATTTCAATCAGCTTTTGACATTATATTGTATGATAAAGCAATATTCAAATTAATTATAAATTAACTCTGTATAAAATATTTTATTTTAATATAAGTACAACGTCCAAATATATACATTATCAAGAATAAAAATTAAAAATTCTGTATAAAATATAAAATATGTAAAGAGCATTGAGCACTGCTGCATTTTTTTAGATTCTGAACGTAAGGGGGAATGTATTGATTTTATATATATATAATATATATATTATATATATTTTTAATTTTTTTGTATATCTAAAATTTCTTGGGTAGGATTTGAATTAAAAATTTCAAATAAAGAGTAGCAAATTCGTTCTAATTGGTATTTCAAAGAAGTTGTATTTTGATTTTTTAAGTAGTTTTCTTAAATTTAAAGAAAAACTATGACTAAATTTTTACTAAATTAGAATATGATTTTACTTTTGCATTCAAGTAGTTATTTATTTTAAATCAATCGAGTACTGAGCAAGCGAAGTGAGGTACTAGTCATCTTTATAATTTATAAACAGGTGGTGGGGGATTCCATACAAATTTTAAACTCGCTATAGTGAATATATTTTAGTTCAATGCCATTGGTTATATCTGTATTCTGTGGTAGCAAGACCACTACTCAATCAAGTCTCTCGTCTCTCGCTTTACTGTATGTCGTGACCATTTTTTATTATAAAATTAATAAAATAAAAATGCAAATTTAAATAAACTGTGAGTTCAAAATAAAAATTTTATTTCCACACAAACGATCTGCAACGACGATTTATATAGGTACATATATTTTTTTATATATATATTTAAACATATATTTTGGCAGAAGGAATTGAAAAGAAATTTTCGATTTTCTCAGTAGTTTTCTACAATGTAAAATAAAACTACCGAAAATTAACGAAAATTGTTAGAAATCGGAAAATTGTAATATCAGAAACTTAAAACTTACACCTAATATTTACTATTGTACTATTGCGATGTGGTACGAATTTCAAAATTGTTTACCACTTTTTATGAATATCTTATAAAATTTTAAAATTCGTTTTATGTACATATATGTATATAATATATATCTACACTTTTTTGGGTTGAAAATTTAATGTAATTGGTATTTTATAAAGGTCAGTTTTCGATGTACTCGGTAGTTTTCTTAAACGTAAAGTAAAACTACTGAAAATAAAGGTAGGTAAACTGTTATAAATTAGAAATAATATTACATCAAGCTCTGCTCAGAATCGTTTTATCAAAAAAAAATGATTTATATCATTGCTTTAAAATTCAATACATCCATCAGTATCCAATCCAGTTAGCAATATGTATCCTCACCCCTTCCTCTTTTTAATTAATTATTCATAAATTCGATACCTATGTAATTATGTCGTCTTAGAAATTATATCAAATCACGTGCAATACCAATGTCGTGAATCAACATGATTATAAGTACATTCGAATGTGAAAAAAGCTATTTAATATTGATTTAATTATTAATATTATAAAATTATTAATACAGTATTAAATGTACAGTTTTATGAAGTTTTCAAAATATGTTAAATTAGCAAACAAATATGATTGTTTAGACTACTATGTTGATGAAAAAAAAAATTTATAAAACGTGTTAACATTTATAAATGAATTTGGATAAAAATAAAATGTTATTTATATGTAGTCAAAATATAAATCAAATGTATAATTTGATTCGTACAACGAATAGATGTTTTTAACTAACTAATTTTTCATTTCATTTTACATTTTTTTATAGATTGCAAATTGTACTCGAACCAAAGATTTATACGAACTGCGAAAAAAACACAAAATTGGTCTATTTTTTTGAAAAAAATTGGATTTTTGCGATTTACCATCTATGATTGACATTTTTAAATATTAGAATATTATACAATTTAGAATATTAAGAATATTACGTTACGAATCAGCAGCCCCGAACGCATGGAAAATGGTAAGTATAGGTTATAGGTACCTACTAAAGGCTACGATTTTGTCCGTGTAATTCAAATTCACGTGTACACGTGACACGTGAAATAAAAATATTCATGTGATTGAGTTGGTGTATAGTTACAATTTATACGTGTAATAACTACACGTCTATTGACTACGCGACCGTTTTATTGCAGAATATCGATCATCCCGGTATAACGGGCGATTAATACCCGTCGTGAAATTTATATCGGGAGGTAAAAATCGTCCGGTGTGTATTTATCACGAACTAAGATAGTATGGACTGGAAACGACGGATTAATGCGTGCAGACAAATTGTTACGGTAAATATCAAGGTGGGGGAATCTATGCGATTAAAACGCCATCTAATTTATAGTTTTGATAACATATTCATAATATGCAGACTACATGCTACGTTTGTGTGGTATGGCATATATGTTCGCTAGGATCGCATGATAGATTATCGCTTAGATTCCCCCACTCACTAATTTCACCGTAACAAAATGTAATCGCACTACTACCACCCGCCTTCCATGTCGTTTCCAGTCCATACTATCTTAGTTCGTGGTATTTATGTACTATTTATTTATTTATAATCTCTCTTGGGAAAATGAAAAAATACTAATCTTATACATAAAACGTTAACATTTTTACCCGTTTTTTCCATGCGAAAAACCATTCTTATAGAAATGTAATTCCCCGACCCGTTTTCACCGCCGCTCATCGCTATTGTTCCGTATACCGTTACCGTTTTCGAACTCTTTTCCGGTCGTTTTGAAATGTGTATGCCTTTCGTTCCACTGCGTTTTCGCTTTTTCTCCGAGCTATCGACGCCTGGAAGGAAAACGCGTTTCCCGACTCGCCGTTCGTTATCACAGCTGGCCTTCCGTCCGTTATCGCTCGACGTTCTCCCGCACCGTCGTATTATCGCCCCTGTATTGTTACAATGTCGAGCTGCCCGTGTTTATGGTATTTATTAGGCCCTGCGTTTCGTAGTACGGCTATTCATATCGGTTAGTTGGATCGTTTGATAAGAATTAGTGTTATCAACGCGTAGGGTCTCACGTTATTCATACAAATATACGTGAGATCGAGACCTCTAATACTGCAATACGTCTCCTGTTCGTTGAGGGACTGTCGTTATCTATACCTTATATTAACCAGTTAATGAGCAGTCGGCTGGCTATTTACTACACTAACCGGCCTTTTGATCCGGGTCATTAGACTATAAATTATTTTACTAGATAAATTAAGTTTTCCAGTTTTTTTTTTTTAAACAGGTCCTAGAAACTATGACCTGCGTTTGCTTTAGCTCTAACAAAGTTAAGTAACGACGACAAAGGTTTAATATTAGGTATTAAACAAAATAGTAATATAAAATATAAATACACTTTCACCTGAGTAACCCCGAGTTTGGAGGTTAGTTATTAAATCCACAGGTGAAGCGTAGTACGAGTTCCGGCGATTTAATTGAAATATTTGAATTTTAAGGGATATGCACAGTTAAATTATATAATATTAATCGACTAATATTTTTAGATGTTTGAACTTTACTACCTAGTAATTTTAAGTACTTGAACTCGACAGATTTACACACATCTCGTACTATGCGTCCCTGCCTACCTAAATGTATGTCTACCTAAGTAAAAACATTGAGAGAGAGAGAGATATATATAAAATGACGAGTCAGTTAAATTGTATCGTTACAATAATACAATATTATTATTTAGTAATAAATATATTTTTATGTTTAATTACAATAATTTACTAATACTTTACAGGGATTCGTAAAACTACTTTGGAATACGGGAATTAATTTGACGGCCCTGGTTGGCATCTTTACACTACTACCATTTTTCCAATTCGATACTTTCTCTAAATACAGGCAAGTAAAATGTTATATAGTACTATTATGCTATATAGGTTATTTGATCATTAATGGTATTATATAATTCACGACAAATATTCACTCATCTAAATTAGGCAATTTTAATTTAATCTACAATACAAAAAACAAAAATAATTACACATTTTCAAAATAGTATGTATTATATAAATGAATACAGAAAATACGTTTTAAATTTTATTATAGTACACAGTGAACCGAAAATTTTTTCATAGACATTTAGATATTTAAAAAATATTTTGAATTACATACTTGTTTTATTTTATCGTTTTTTATATTCGCTTATAAATGTCTGTACCCTACCTTTTAGTTTTTTTCAATAATATGGTAAGTACATGCAAAAATTTAACTAGGTTGAATTTGTTCCGAATGAAAGAAATCAAATACTACATATGGTATTTACTATTTTAATTTTTAGTCGACATCAATATTAATGTTTGGTACAGTTACCATCCCGTATTCCACGGCAAAACTATAGGACAGTTAAAGGAAAATATTATATATATATATAGCTGGAATAAATATGAATAACTAAAAGTTGTTATTTAAAACACCAGCTTTGTGCCGGTCATTTAAAATTATCAAACAAAATAAGATAAACGTGCGCATTGATATAATATAGTAAAATATCGAAAAATTATTTTTAGAATATAAATAATTAAAATACGTCTTTAACGAATTTGGTAACTTAATTGAATTTTAATGAATTATCATTTCACATTTATCATACACATCGTTAAAATTTTATATAATACAGATAAGATATGATGCAAAGTATAGTTTTACGTAGGTATCTACTGTTTAAATATAATTATTATTATAATAATTATAATATAATTAGGACTCGGATTTATATGCACTTGCATATTTTTTTTAAACCATCCAAAAAGTAAGTAGATGTACTGCATATTTCGTGATCGTGGGCCTTATGCCGACGCTGGCTCGCCCGGCTCCGCCGTGACGGGTCCGGATACCAAACCATAGCGCACAGCACTAAAATAAGGTGTACGCCCGGAGGCTCAACACAAAGGAAACCTAGCTCTGGGTGAACTGCATATTTCTATGTTTTACGATTTTTAATTGCATATAAATGGGTTTTAAATGCATATTATTAATATTTTGGTCATATTATATTTATATTCCCAACAAATATTTACCGTATATTTTAGTATAGATATAAAACGGCCAACGGGTCTTATGATTATTATTCAAGTATTTCAAAAAATGTGTTTCCTTATTTTATATAATGGATTGATTAATTTAAAAAATAATTTTTTGAAGCTGTATATGAAATAGGGTTTTCAGACATTTATAAACTGCGTAGTATATAGTAATTACAATTCCTGTGTCTTCAACGGCATGCGAGCGTACATTCTCATGTATAAAGAGAGTTGAAAACTATTTAAGAAATTCTATAAATAATGATTTTATGTACAGTTTAAGTATAATGTCCAGTGGCGGCTCGTGTGTAGGGGCGACGGGGCAATCGCCCCCCCCCCTAAAATTGTAGCAAATTACTTATTAACAAGTCATATATTGATTTAAATACTAACAATTATTTATATTTACATTGCAGCGGATTTGAAAAATATTATTATTGAAAGTAAAAATTGTTTTCCATTGTTATGAAAACACTACAAGGTAATCAGAGTTTAAAAATATAATATAATATTATTACATATTATGTATAGGTAGGCAGGTAATAGCAAGGTCGGAATGGGTACCTATTATTCATTTGCGCTGTTATAGAGTAACAAACAGCGCTCGGCCCTGGGGCGACGTTGACAATTGCCCGTCATAACTATACGACCAAAACACAAAAACATGGGTGAGGGGAATTCGATAATAATGCGGCCGCCGGAGCGATACGAATCGTCGCCCGACATGCATATGTGGACTGCGGAACTATACGGAATAATGTTTATACACAAGTGTATTTACTGTGTTCGTGTTCGTGACGCGTGCACATTTCTATATTTCTTTATTATTTATTTAATTTATTCTTTTATCATTGGTGCATATTATATTATTATATAATAATATAGGTATAGTAGATAAAAATTCAGTGTCATATTCACAGAAAATTAAAATAAAACAACTTGGAAGACCTGTTTAGTGAAATAAAAGATAGACGTTTAAATTTTGAGTATAAAACGTGGGTAGGTAATAAGTTTTGTTATTTTGTAATGTTCGATTTTCGTAAGACATATTTATATATTTATTTTTTTGTATATTTTAGTTTCATAAATACCTTTTAAATTGATAGGTATATATAGGTAATTATTATTGTATTCTATATACTTTTCAAAAATGAATAGTTTTTAATCGCCCTCCCCACTTTCAAAGCCCACGAGCCGCCACTGATAATATCAATAGAAAAAACTGAAGCAAAACAACTAATTATAGACGAAATGATTGACGCGTTTTCTGAAAATCATAGAATTAGGAGAGTAATGTACAAATAATAGGTTTAACAAAAAATATTTTGATATTGTATTATATTAAATGTATTTATTTTTATGTTATTTTTACTATGCTGTTATTCAATATATTTAAGTAATATGTTAAGACTATATTTACAAGTTTTGTAATAAATATAACTTTAAATAATATTAAAAATAATTTTAAATTACTTATAATATATTATTTTTGTGTATACAATAATAATAATTTAAAAAATAGATAGGATGTGATAAAAAGGAGTTTTTTTTTTTAGATGAGTAAAAAAAATATTGTCTTCACATTATTTTGTGGTGAGAAAAAACATTTTTTGGGTCTAAATTTCAAGTAATGATAAAAAAAAAAGTCATTTTTGCATGGCCTGACCTTATAATTGTTGGCCTCCTATTGGCCCTATAAAGAAAAAAATCCTGGCACCGCCACTAGTTCCGCCGATTTTATAATGCGATTTTTTAACTATGAAATTACTTTAATGTTTTAATAGTTTTACATAAACATGTTTACCACTGAAAAGTACCGGTGTGGTGTCTTCTTAATAAGTAATACCCTTACAGATTAATGTATTTAAATTTTAAATAATATTTAAAATATTTTAATGTCTACACTGGTGTTCACTGTTGATACATTATTAAAATACTTCATTTATTTATTTTAATTTAATTTAATTTATTAATTTATTTTATTATGTATATAATATAACATATTCATTGTTCTTTTAATTATTTAATTTCGAATGTTAACAGTATCGTACCAGCAAGACCCTTAACGGGACCATTGACATTAAATGAAAAATTAGCTGGTATATCTAAACTTTTTGAAGGTCAAATTAAAGGGCCTGAAGGACTCTTATATTACAATAAAACCTTATACATAACAGTACATGATGGTTTTGTAATGAAATTAGTCGACGATCAACTCATTCCAGTTGTAAAGTTTGGAAAATCATGTGGTAGGTACACATATTTTATAAATAGTATTTTAATTCCTTAAACATACTTTTATGAAATTCGATTATAAAATAATATTATAAAAAGTTCTTCACTCGTGAGATAGGAGACTCTTGGTTAGATATGTTGAATTTGAAAGAAATCTGCTAGCGATTTTCAAGAGGGTATCAACTAGAGACCAAAATATGGGTGTGGTTGGAGGTATTACACCCTCTCCCATTCAGGTCAGCATAATTAGAATTGGGTTGGTTGAAAAATGAAGGTCTGTTGATATACTTAATTAGTGCAAAATGTGTGACCCTTTTTTTCTTTTTATTAACTTTTGGATGAAATTATTATCACCCCTCCCACGAATATTTCTAAAAATCACCTTGGGTTGTCAGCACAAAAAAATGTTCAATGATAAACTAATGCAAATCAACTTACAATAATCTTAAATATACGAAACAAACTTAAATGATAGATAACAACACTATCTCGTGCTCTACTTTGGATTTTTTGGATTTTTTCATTATTTTAATTTTTTGATAAGTGATATTTAGTTTAAAAAATCTAAAAAGTTAGTTTTTAAATAATGCATATAATATATTTGAATAAAATAAAACAGCTCCAAAAGACACTAGATAATATTGTTTTAATCATTTATTTTTATTTCATATTATTACGATGTTTTCAAGTTTATATAAATACAGAACATTACAGAAACGACATGGACCGAAAAATAAAGTACCGTACATCATTGTATATTCGATTATCGGCTGTGAAATAGAGTACTTCACATTATCATAGGAATGATTTACAGATTTACGATTAACGAACTCTGCTACCTGTCCGGCTAAAATCTTGTAAAAAGAGTCATCGATACCACTACACCAGCATTCCCACTATCTATCTATCATTAACTTAAAGGCACTAGTTGTACATGCTTTCAAATTTTGTCTGAAGGGATAAGAAAGGAAATTTCCTTTTGCGTGGTGTGATCAAAGAATCTAAAGTGGCTCAGAGAAATCCCTAGAAAGAGATCTTTGCTCACTTTGGGGCCAACATCTCCAAACTTGGATATCCTTTTGATGATAAGCCAGGGATAACTGATACATATTTTTCAGTTCCTCGGGCCAACAGAATCAAGCCGGGAGACATCCAGATTTTCACAAGAAAATCTTCCGACACCTTTGGATTTGAAGTATTGCCTCGTGTGTTTCGTTGTGGATAGCTCGCCTTACTGCTGGGACCCACCACATTATAGGTTGTTAGCTCATCTTGATATTGGAATCCATCGACATGATGACCGAAAGTTTTGTTAAGGCACTGATGGCAAACGGTGTGAAGCTGAAAATCTTAGTACTTTTTCAGAAAAAAACACAGCAAAATGCAAAAAAATGACACTATGTCCGCATCGAAGTCCGGAGAAACAAATCCCGTCACATCGATAATTGTGTCACCGATAAAACAAATCACATTGACCTATAAGAAGAAAAAAGGACTGGACCAATTGGACCAAATTAAATAAACACAGTCAATATGGTTTTTAGACATAAGAACAGACACTTTGCTACTAATTCTTCCATACAATTCATTCACAATATGAAGGATCATAATGATATTTCAACCTATATTACTAAACTCACCAGTAAATATCCCGTGGTGTAAATAGCATTTCGTTTTTCTGAAGCTGTGTACTATAAATGCAATAGATAAAGTCAGCAAGCCATCTCGCACTCGCTGATGACTGGAATATAACACAAATAAAAGCCATGAATATAGGCACACAAACTAGAACGGATCATTATAAACACTAACTATTAAGGCACCCAATATTTTATTCTTATTATTATCAATGTATGAGAGAAGGTTATAATTTTTTATTTGTTATCACATAAATTAAAATAAGAATATCTGATATTATATAATTTACATCATAAATTTACAACATTTATACTTTTATTATACTGTATGACATATATTAATATTAATATTGTTAATATGGCAAACGAACACATTCATATTTATTATGATTCTTCATTACGAATGAACTACCCATAAACTTAATGGGCATTTCTGCACATTCTAATAATATAATATTGTATTTAGAAGTTTCTCCATAGTAAACTATTAGTTTATTGAAGTTGTATGTTATTTCAAATTTAAATGAATTGATAATAATAATTTCATATTTTGCCAATTTATTTTTAACAAATCCATAACCTAATACTTTTATTTATTTGTTTAAACAATCGTTATTACAAATGTCTGCATTAATTAATACACATTTCAAATGATTTAACAATTCACTATATCAATCATGATATGTAAATGCGATGAATGATTTTTATTAGTAAAATAAAGTAATATAATGATGTTCAAATCATAATTCATATTTTACGAATAAAGATATTAAATATGTATTTAGCCATGATTTATATGATAAAATTCTGTCGTGCGTTTATAATGATAACAACACAATATTGGGTGCATAATAGTTAGTATTTATAACGACCCAACTGAAACTCAATCAATAAATCACTATGATGGATAAAAATAGAACTTTTTTTCGATATAAAATCCTCCTTAAAATGATTCTGAGCGAAGCTCGATCCAATATACATAATGATTGTTATCAATTATATATTTTGTATATTTCTTAATCCTGTGTAAAAACAAATCTTGCATAGTTATAGAATCAGTGGTTTAATTGGAAAAACAATTTAAGGAGGGACGCAGGCTGTAGTTTAAAAACTAGCATTGCAACTGAGAACATACAAATAAAAAATTGACCAGTTGAGGGTCATTGTACTCCACCCCCTAACCATAGAATTATATGTACAACGGTTCATTCAATTCTTATAACTTATGTATGAGTTCATATAAGACGAGGAAGTTAAAAAAATTTAGAATTATGTCTCTAATAAACACATTTATGACGTTAAAAAAACGAAAAATCAAAAATATTGTAAAATTTAAAATCAAATTTGTATGTAGGTATAATGAGAAACAAAATTGTAACACTTAATTGTAAAACTCACTTAACACGCTCTTCAAGAAATCAGCTCAAAAAAGCGTCTTAAGCGGATTAGCGTCTTATGCGGAAATTAAATAAAAACCTAAATGATTAAAATACACATTGAGTTTATTTATACATTAACTAATATTGTTTTTACTATTGCACATAATTAAACAGGTAATATATACATCATTTAATTGAAAAAATAGTCTATTTCTGTTTGTTTAAGATTCCGAAACCACTCCAATAAAGCCTTTTTCTAATTCTTCATACTTGTTTTACTTTTTGTCGTTTGCTTCCCCCACCTACCAGTCTGCAGTGATCAATGTCATGTCTTTTGTTCAACACAGTTCTTAAAGTGGAAGGAGGTAATCAGTGATTTCTTATTGTTTTATTTTCTCTGCAATGGAGAGTGTCTTCATTGTATTTTTTTTTAAATATTAAGTTTGTCCGAAATCGATAGCGCTTTGCGTTTTATATCACTATAACCGGCCATAACAAAATCATCAAAAGTGTAGGTTTTTTTTGCCAAAAAATGTCCAACTAATTGTACAACACTAAACCTCAAACACTTATTATACTCGTTTATTAATTGATATTTCCTAATACGATGAAATACGATAAAATAAAACGATATATACTATAAGTAACCCACATATAAACATTTTTTTATTAAATGATTATTTTAATTCGTTATTATCACACAAAATATTTAATAGATCTTTTAATTTTCAGAAGAAAATACTTAACCAAATATAAACAAATAATATAAATTTGAAAATGAAATATCAAAATAATGTCTCTAAGTAGAAAATATTTACCTATAGTGTTTAAAACAGAATAATTTCACCTAATGCAATATTATGGAACAAAACTATTACTATTTATTTTAATAATTTTTATTATATTATTTTTAAAATTTTTGAAATAAAAATACAGATTGGTAAAAGCGTCCCCTGTTTTTTTTTTTTATGAATAAAATAAGTTGGTACTCTTATATGATATACGAAGGTAATTCTATCCCTCAACGACAACAACTCAACCATTGGTTAGAGTAACTCAACGATTAATCTTGAGTTAAATTTTCAGGTCTAAACCCCAAAGTTTTTACGACTTACAAACCTCAAAATGTATAATTACTATAAATAGCCCAAAACTAAATTTTTTTTTTAATTTAGTAATTTAGTAGTGTTCGTATGAAAGTAAACAATAGTATAAGCTCGAATTATTTTATTTACACTTAGTTTTTACTAAACTTTTAGTAAAAACTTTTTTCACACATTCAAAGTGCAGATTTCTTAATAAAAAATATACCTAATTTAATTTAAATACTATTAAATTTAGAATATCTTGACTGTTTAAAATAAATGTCTTATTTAAATACCTCTCAAATCTGTAACTATTTATTTTCATTGTTAATATTTGGTTATAGATGGATATCACGAAGAACATATATGTGGTCGTCCGCTTGGATTAAATGTGGATAAACATGGTTTTTTATACGTAGCTGATGCATATTATGGAATTTTTAAAGTCAATCTAAATTCAAATAGTCAGTATGGTATGTTTTAAAATTAAATTTAAATATGGATAAAACGTGTATAAACAAAATAATTTTTCTAAATAAAAAATACAATTTTAGTTTATTTATTTTATAGGTGCAAAAGAACAAATCGTAACGATGGATGAAATTATTGATGGTGTTCGGCCTAAATTTCCAAATTCTGTTGCCGTCGGCACCGACAATGCAGTATATTGGACCGACTCGAATACAAATTATGGATTGAATGATGGTATTTATCCATTTATGGTCGATGGTACAGGGAGGTAAGTGAAAATCGATTTTATTATAATTCTTAAACAAACTCCATTTGTACACAAAATCATCCTGATGTGAAATTTAGACTTTCCTATTTATTTGTGAACACGTCAAATTAATCATTTCTAGAACAATATTAGTAATTGTAATTTTTTATGATTTTAGATTACTGAAATATGATCCAAAAACGAAAACAAATACAGTCTTAATTAAAAATCTCATGTTTGCAAATGGTGTTGAATTATCTGATGACGAATCATTTATTATTGTATCTGAAACTCTAAAATACCGTATCTATAAGTATGTAAACACAATGTCTTAAGACGACACTACACCTGTATATTTGTTGTCTCCTTCTGAATTAATAGAAAAAATGGGTTATGTTTTCTGAATATTTTTTGATTGAGTTTCGGATATGATTAAAAAATAAAAATATAATGTAATTTGTATATTGTTAGAATTATTTTTCGATAAATTAATTTTTAATCAAAATATTCAAAATTTTATTTCACATTATTTAAATACTTATTATAATAAGCATTACAATTAATTTATTGAAAAAATAATTCCAACAAAACATCATAGATTAAATTGGGCTGGGAAAACTAATGAATTTTATTAACTCGTTAAGTTAAGTTATTAGTTTAAAAAAATGTAATTAAATTAAGTGAAAAGTTACTATAATAGCATTTTTTATTAAATTTTTAAGTTAAAAAATCATTTTGAAAAAAAAAGTAATTTAACTTACCTACCTAGTTAAAAATTAAAATATTTAACTTTTAACTTAATTTTAGCTTTTAACTCTTTAATATATCTTCATATTCAATAATAACCTACAATAACTAATAATATTTTAAATACAAACCCGATTTTAGTATGTTCCGTATATATCAGGCGGAGACAACAAACGTCATAATTGAGTACAATTGACCAGAACTCGAAAAATTTTAAATAATATGAACTAATTCATAAATAAGTTTAAAATAAATTAATTGAACTAAGTTCAGGAACTAGTAAGTTTTTTTAAATAAACTTATTTTGTTGAAGTTCGTTATTAAATGAACTGAAGTTGAATATGAAGTTAATTTTCCAAAAATGTTCTAATTATTTTTATCAATTTTAATTAAAAAAATTAATTATTATCATTGACATCACTGAATTTAAATGATTATATAATATTTTTATCAAATAAAGTTAAATATTTTGTAAAAAAAATTTGGGAAAATCATTATTATAATAATATAATATAAAAATAATTGTTAATATTATTAAATATTATTGAATTATTTAAGCAAAATTATAATTTCGTTAAAATTAGTTGAATTAGTTCATTCCAATGTCTGCAATTGACTAATTTTTATTTTAACTCAAAATCAAAAATAATACTTACAAAGAATTAAAAAAAAAAATCCAGTAAGTAGTGAGTTGAAACACTAATTAGCCGGACTCGTGGAGAATGTGTTGAATTTGAAAGCAATAACAAATAAAATTTTTTTTTATTAAATAATTCTAAGCAGTGCTTAGTGCAATAGTATTCTATGAGGAAATATATGAGTATACATAACTATAATGTTATTAATTATATTCAGTTTGTTGATGTAAAATTATATATAACAGCTGAAAATTACATCTTATTATTATTATTATATAGAATAGGTACAAGTTTAAATAATAATCGTTATTTTTAAAACAAAATAATTCTTATAGACATTAAATTAAATTTATTTATTTATAAATACGCAGTTACCACTTTATAATATAGTTTATATATACACGGTAATATTATAAAATGATTTCATTTCAGAAGAGCAAGGAAGCTATTAATTAAATAGTTAAAAACGGATATAATTAGTGTTATTTCCTTTTATTTTACTTTTTTATTGTATTTTATAATGTAGGTATACATTTTTTTGCTAGAAAGGGTCGAGTAGGGGTTTTGGTGTAAAAAGATTTGTCGAACGTAACATAATTCTAATTAGTAGGTACATTAAAGAGGTCTGTTTTAAGATTTTCTTACTTATTTTCTTAAGCGTAAAGGAAAACTACCTTTTATAATGGAAATGGAGAAATAACAAATAAAGTTGACATGGTTTCCCATTATTTTTATTTTTAATAATATACCAAACTTCGCTGACAATTATTTTAATGATTTTCCTTTGATTTCAAATCTAAAATAGGTAACAATAATACACTATCCGATCTGAGTTTCGAAGTTTTCGAAGTTCCTGACATTGTCCGAAATTGACCAACTTTCACTATTTATATCTCAACAGCTTCTTTATTATATTTTATGTATTCATTTTTTCAGGTGGAAGGAGTAGTAGAGTAGGTAAATATTTTCGAACAAAGAGATTAGGTACTCGTAAAAAAATTCGCTTTAATTGGTAATTTGAAGAGGTAATTTTTTGATCTTCGTAGTACCTAGGTACCTAGTTTTTAAGCATAAAGAAAATTTTCCTATCTTAACGAAAACATTTTATGATTTAGAAAAAAACGTATAAACTTGTCATAGTAACCGACTTGTATATGTATATAGGCACATGTTGTTGGGTGGAAGTATTTGAATGGGAGTTATTTTTTTTTGATTTTCCCAGTAGTTTTCTTTAGCGTAAAGAAAAATTATCCAAAAATGTTATCAATTTTAAAATTAAATTGATGTGGTTAACAGTATTGCAGTTTAAGTTATAGGTCAAGCACCCTACCCAAATTGTTGTCCCTCTTTTACCTTACCTGTTTAAGAACCGATCGAAAATTTAAATTTTAAGAATTTACTATTATCGTTTTTAATATTTTACTCAATGGGCTGTGTAATGCATCATAGCATATTTTTTTATGTCCACTCGTTTAAATATTACACCACAGAATTGTCTTACCTAATCTGTGAATACACCATCATTTTATTTGATTACATTTTATCAGAAAACGCTATAATAATATTATAGAATTTTTCATGTAATGCATTGATTTACACTACATCGATGCCGACGGTAACTACCACACTATACTTGGATAATATTTAAGATACCGTCGAAATTCATGGTGGCATTTTTAAACATTTGTATAGATAATAAATAAATACACTGAATATATACCTAAATTGATAATATATATAATAGGTATATTTTTTTAATATTATGAAGTATAATAAACATTTTATCATTATGAATAACCCAAATAAAGGGCCAATAATATAGGTATAACAATAGTATCTATATCATACATTTTAAAAACATTATAACATTGTTACCTTGATCTGCCCTCCCACCATCAAAAAAAAAAAATTTGGTGCCACCCTTAGCGGTAAAAATGTCAAAATTTTTTAAATACTTTTCAGTCGTTTTTAAAAATATTGAATATTGATTCTATTCTATGCACACATGTAAATATTTTGTAGGGTTACAAATTTATTGTAGGTGATATTTTAAAATGGTCAATTTTTGAGTTTCTCAGTAGTTTTCTTAAGTGCGAATGAAATTTGTTAAAACCAAAAAATAATAATCCACACCAATGTTCGCTCATAATCGTTTTATCGAAAGAAATTATTTATTATTGCTTTTAAATTTAGCGCATTCAGTGCCAGTATCCTATCTAACGAACGAAGTGCTTGGAATCCCCTTCCCAACCTACTGACATGAATTTTTTACATTAAATTTATTACAGGTATCATTTAAAAGGTCCTAATGTGGGCAAAAGTGAAATATTTATCGATGGATTACCAGGAATGCCAGATAATATTAAAAAGAATGGCAAAGGTTCGTTTTACATACCGTTGGTCCAGCCGAGAAGTCCACCTACAGAATATATTGGCGAATATCCAACAATTAGAATGATGTTTGTCAAATCCATTAGATTATTAGAGTATACGTTTAAAACAATAGACACATTTTTCCCTAACGTATATTGCAAAAAATTTGCTTATCAGGTAAACGCACATTATGTACCCATAGGTACGTAAATTTATGAACTTATAGAAATCAATTTTTATCGGGAAGTAGACAAATAGACGGGCGCCTAAACAGTGGCGTCTACCCACCCGAAATATTGTAAAATAGTCAATTATTTATGAATTTATGTGGGTGGTATGTAATGTTGTGTATGTAATTTATTTATGAATAGGAATCCGTTTCGTTCCTTATTATTTTGATATTTTGAAAAAAAATTCATTCCGTTTCTCGTTCTTTTAATATTAATTCCAAAAATGTAGGTATACGTATACTTATCTATATTATAAGTCGAAATACGGTAGGTACTACCGTCCGTTATTATCTGAATAGTTTAAATATGAGAAATTTCGACCATCTTATCATATCTCAATGAATACGATCATAATGAAAACTTTTCATATTTTTATGAAATCTATATAAAATATAATTTTGTTAAGAATTTGTATCATGTTTTATAATAAATACCAAAAATAATCCATTTCATGAAATGAATAAACTTTTCATACAAATACTAATTGTTTACCTATATCAAGTAAATGTTTAGACAATAATATATTATTTATAGGTATATTGTTTCAGATTAAAAATCGTGACTCAATGACATTCATCAACTCGTTGACAAAACAAAGACTATCTATATTAAAAATTAATGAAAAAGGCACGATAATATCAAGCTGGCATTCTACAGATGGAAAAATCACTGAAATAAGTGATATTGAAGTGGTTGATGATAAATTATTTTTAGGCTCGCCATACAACAATTTTTTGGGAGTTCGCAAAGTTCCGAGTGGATTTTTATAAACCGCAACTTTTGTATCTATCAGAGGGTTGTGTATTATTTCATCGTTAAATAATAATGGTGATTCCTCAGGTAATTTAGTTTTAACTACATATTGTTAATTGTTGAATGTTGTTACGACGCATAGTAAATTCAATTATTATCTTTAATTACTCTTAACAAACAATCTTAGGTATTAGGTGTATTTATATTTATATACATTTTTATTATTATATTTATATATCATCAGTGCTTGAAATGGAAAATGTTATAAACCGGAACGCTATAAATATAGCATATGCCTTCTTGTTTGTAAAATAAAGTAGCTTTTTTTTTATGAAATTATAAATATTAATTAGTTACTTCAATTTTTTTTCCGGTAAATATAGGGGTCCCTGATATTATGAAATAACAATGTTATAATAATTACAATATATTAATATTTCAAATATATTTTTTAAAACCTAACTGTAATAATATAAACCATATAGGTACCTACCTAATTTCATGTAATTTAAAATAAAGCCCAGTTTGACTGGTTCTAAAAGAGCGATTTCAAATAATCAAGAAAAAAATTATCTTCATCCTTTCATTTTTATGTTCAAAAACTTTGAATAATATCATAAAGTATTTTCTTTATTTAAAGAAAAAATAGCAATAAGTGACATATATTATCATCACCAAATTATATATTATTTTCTATTTCACAATTTATGGATACAGGTCATTTTTTTTGGATCTAGTTCATTAAGACTGTTGAGTTTACTTTGTATTATGAGTTCACATGTTATTTACGATTAAATGTATAATAAAATAATATAATAAAAAAGCTGTCAGTAGAGGGTTGCTACACTTTGCTCGTTGGGTAGGATATTGGTTTAATGTACTGAAATGTACATCATTACAGTGGATGAACGAGGATTTTGGGACCTTGGGTTAGGTTAGATTGATTCACACATTATATTTCTGAATAAAATGTATCTTCAATTTAAATTTTTTAATGTTCTATAAAATCTTAAAATTTTGAGTCCACTTTCATAATGAAAAAACCATTTAATAATTGAATTTAATATATTTGCTAAATTGAATTATAACAATACATTTTAAAAACTAACATAAACACAAAAAGGTTAAATTACAAATTAACTTCATACAGAATCAACAAAATTTTAACTCAATTATTCAAAGATAACAAAATGTCCACTAATAATCATTATATAAACAATATATCTATCATTAAAACACTAAAAACAAATAAAAATAAAAACATTACAAATATTTTATCCTAGGAACAAGTTGTTTTCATACCAATGCTCAAATTTTTTTCGTACAAAACATCTTTTAGAAGACAAACAATTTTGTCTAAACACATATCATCAGAATTTACAACTATTATAAAAAAAAAAAATAAAATATATATATATATAACAATAAAATAATTTATATTTTTATACAAATATTTATGACTAAATACTTATATTCATCAATTCTTGTAAAATCATTATTTAGAGTTATACATTTCCAACTAATGCTTTTTTATTTAATTATTAACTTATTGTAAGACATAGCATTGACAATATTTAGTCATTCTTTTTGATTTAAAATCATAGTATGTTCTATTTAATGTATTTTGTGAGATTTATATTAATTAATAATTACTATCAGGGCTACGTTTATAAAATTGGAGCCCCTGGGCAACAATTATTGATTAAACACCTCAAAAAAATAAAAATGACCTTTCTTTTTTGCTTATCAATGAGTCATCAATATTATTAACAAAAGTTTTTAAAAAGTATCAACTTGACTCTGTGAAAATTCGAATGAGCAAAACACGACTTTTAAAAAAGTACTGCACCTGGGTAGGTTCCCTAAATATGGCCTGATTATAATTGAAATAAATGTCTTATATAAGCAATAATAATTGAAAAATATGCATTTTTATGATTAAATTTTATAAGTAAGAGCACGTTCAAGTATTACGTAGTGCCTATGGAGAAGGGGGCTTACATTTACAGATAAGGGGGATGGGGGGGGGTAGAACCATGCTGATATCACCATGTCCAATTATATTATACAATTATATTGTTACCATGTTACCAATAATAATAAAAAAAGATTTTTATCAAAATATGTAAAATAAAATTCAAAATATACAATAAAATTTTTCATTTATTTTTAAATAATTCATATAAAATTCAGAAATTATTTTTTTTTAATAGAGGGAGGTCAGACATTTCCTGATAAGGGGAAGGAGGGGGTTTAAAAAGGCAAAAATGTGCTGATGTAATTCTTGAATGCCCCTTAAGACAATTAAGGCACATTTAATCATTGTAACATGCAATTTTTAATTTTATTAGCAGCACTAAGATCTGTACTCAGTACTTATAATGTATAATTATATATGATTTTAGAATATAATAATTAGTATACTGTACATGTTCAATTTAAACTTAAGCATATAATAATATACATATCAGCAACATTATTATAGTGAAATGAGAAATTATTTTTATAATTTATTCAACAACTAACAAATTAAAATAATTTAATTTTAAAATTTTAACATATTCACTATGAACAAGTATACTGCCCTAGGAATTGTGGGCAAATGGTATAGTGTTAAATGTCTGGATAAGGTAACTAGACTGTTGGAGGCAGTAAAAAAGTTATGAAATAAGATGAACAGCTACAACTGAGATATGATTGTACGCAAGATAAACCTGTTGATGATATTGTACAATGAATCAGTCCTTTTGTCCTTTTCGAAGCATTCCGGTTCCACAGCTATGTATATATGGTATCACTTCATACTGTGCAACCTGTACAGGTACTTGGAACTGAAAGATGGATAGGGAATGTATGTATCAAGTGTTTCATTATAGAAATTAACTAAACAGAAAATAATGAAATAGCACACAATACTTACACACATTCAAGTAGATGTTGAAGGGGTTGAGCGTGTTGCACCGTGAGAATATGCTGCTGTGATACAAATCTGTGACTTGGAATGTCCCATCTGTGCTACCTGAATCGTTCATTAAACTTGAGCACTAAAGTCGGCACTATGTGGTCTCAGATCCCACAAATATAAATAAAGTTGAAGAACTACAATAGCATGGCAGACATTTGGTTGATTGGTATGTACATACATTTTCATAGAAGTGTGCCAAATCATAAATTATATTAATACTATAATAAGTATTTTATTTATTGAATTGGTAAGTGAATTTTTTCTAGTCACAGAAAACACAATTGTTGTACAGCAGTTGTACAACATTGCCAAAATATTGAATTTCTTAAGCAAATACAATGTTAGTCTGACCATTGTTCCTCAGCGGGGACCGTTATAAAAATCCTACACAGTAGTAAAAATTGCATTACCCCCCCCCCCTAAAAAAAATTTAATGGAAACAGTATCACACTATATGTTGTTGAACACCAGTGATCCACAAGAGTGCTGCACAATTACTTAACATACAATTTTTTATGGTTAGAACATTTACAACACACTTTACTGTAGAGCAAGGAATCTAACTGGAACGCTGTCAAAACATTATGAAATACAAATAAATTTAACACCCATTTCTCTTTAAACCACAAGCGATAATGACACAAAAGATTATCATTCAACGATTCTCCACCTTGTAGGTTGTGTACACTCTTTAGCATTATTCCCACAGAAGCAATTGAAAGTAGTTTCTAATGGGAAGCCCAGAATTTCTCTTTCTTCCTGGATTCTGAATGAAAATGTTGATTTGGATGTACCAATAAAATAACTAAAAATTATAACATTAAAATTTTTTTAACTTATAATTTAATATAATAAAAAAAAATTTACTTTGCTTGTGAACATATAATTTGATCAATTATTGCTATGCCACCATCCATATAAGTGTTTAACATTTTCTCATCAGCTTCAAATTTGAATACTTGATATGGTTGCAAATGATAGCGAAGTTCTTCAAATTCTATAACAATAAATTATATTAATGAAGTGTTTAACGATCTATTTATGGGATAACTGATAAAATTATATAAAACTACATAGATATATGGTATACCAAAAATAACAATAATTTATTATGTTAGTATGAAAAACTCATATTAAATAATATACATATTGTACAGTACAATTAAGTTACATACTATATAGGTAGTATTATCTATAAGGAATGGTATTATTAACTAGGATTATTCAATAAAAATAATGATAAGTACCATTTAATAAATTATATCATATTTTTTAATTTTGAAAACAAAATATTTTATTATTTTTATATATTTTAATCACAATAAAAGAAACATCATTTTCCTGATGAATTAAATTATTATGAAGTTTTATCTTAAATTTTATTCTTCATTTTCAATGTATATGTTTTTGCCTTTCTGAAATTTCAAATTATAAAATGACTTAATAAATTAGAAAATGTATTAAATTGCACGAAGAAAATGAGCGTGGCATATTAAAAAAATCAAATATGTGTAAGTAATAATCATTTTATCTGTTTTGTTTACTATACACAATTCACATGTATACATTCATGCTTTTATTGTATGCATATGTAATATAATATATACTATATAGTATATTTATGCATTTTTATGAAATTATTTAACATTTAACCAATTGATAATTTTTGTACTTTTTTTTTGTTTTATATTTATGGTTACCATAATTATATAACATATATTATAATATTAATGTATCGTATTTAATTGTATTTATAAATATTTATATTTGTATAATAAATAAAAATATGGAAAACAATTATTTTTTATAATATTATAATTTTTATACTTTGTATAATATTTTTATACTAAATACTTATTAGGGAAGAAGGTACCATATTAGTTTAACCAATTTAGTAATTTAACTGATAAGTAATTTAGATATCAATTGGGTTGTTTTTTATTGCTTATACTTGATATATTACTATATCGATATCAATATTTTCTACCAATAGTATTTATATTGATAATATAAGGGGTCAGTGACAAAAATTGCATCACTATATATTATTGTAAATTATTAATATTAAAAGATATATATATATATATAAATATTAATAATAATAAATATGAGTAAAAAAACTACTTGCCTTTTTTTGGAGCATCTGTAGCTATAAAAACTTTTTCAATATTTTTCAATAAACTCAATTTCTCTATAATTTGTCTAGTGGTCTCTTGAATACTAGGTACATCACTTGGATGGCCATACAAAAAATCTCTGCGACGCAAGTGTGCACACATGTAGTTATATTGCAAATATTTTTTCTTAAAAGCCTTAGCAATGTTGTGTAGACTATCACTAAATTGCATACTTTTCCTTACTGCCCAATACTCTTGTCCACCATAATGATTGTGTAATGCTATTTCGGCATGGTCAAATATAATAGTCCTATTTGAATAAAATAAAACCGTGCATTTTTAACAGCCTATACATATTGTAACTAAGAATAATTTTAAGAAAATATTGTAGATTGCTTACCTCGGCTTTAACTCTTCAATAATGTTAGCCAATAAAATAGATATTCCTTGGAATGAAATGCATAATGATTTAGTATATGTTAAGTTGTTTAGGTTCCAAAATTCTTTTTGGACATGACCTTTACAGTTGGCGACTTCCCATTTATCTGAAAAGTCTGGATATTCTTCATATGAATTCATATCAAAATTTTGTAACGTGATTTGCACATCTAATGGCCGTAATCCGTTAACTGTTGTATTAAAATAATATAGATATTAGAAAAAATATAATAGGTACTTAATATTTTAAATTAACAAACTTTGAAAAAATTCATGCAATTCTACAGTTGGAGTAGTTTTTTTAATGGAATCTACATTAAAGAACTGATTCCACGGAATATGGTCTTGTACAAGTTTAGATGATCTCCAATGATATAAACGATGCCATGGTGGCAATACCTATAATATTAAAAATAAATTTAACACAGTGTACAGATTATGATTGTAGTAAAAATAGTTCTTAAAATAATTACCAATATCCAATGGTAGTTAGATATCTTATTCATATGGTGTATAAAAGACGCCATCCGTATGAATACATCACGGCGTAAATTAAATCCTTCTGGTGTATTAACATCATATAAAACATATCTAAACAATATTAAATACAATTCTTATATAATATAATTATATTTTATTTAATTCGTTATGAATTTCCTAATGTATTATTGTAATTACTTTTTTTAAATTTTGGATTTTTAAACTTATTTGTAAATATTTTATTTTACTACCTAAAATTGGCCTGTCTTGCACTAAGCTACAGTTATTGCTTATTATATATATATAACTATATGTCCCATATTTTAGTGACATAAAAATTTTTAATTTTAGTAATATCAAAGAATGCTCCAAGACAATCTGATAATTGGTTCCAGTCACTTATGACTCAAAATGTACAGTACACACCATGGCTATAGCCTATAACTGTATAACTTTAGTATAGACGTTACGCCAATCAATTGTGACTATTGTGACTGCTGACTATCAGCACTTAGCGTTCTTCAATCTTACTAAAACTAACATTTTCAACAACACTGAAATATGGGTCAATGAGAAATCTATAGTATAAATTATAATTAGGGAACAGATTTTTATGCCCTAAAATACCATAAAATATGCTCTTAAAAATATGTAAGTCTACATTATAAATGACATAAATATGCTGAAAAATCAGAGACAAATGTTGATAGGTATATGCATTTATAACACAAATATACTTTAAAATGTATTATATTTTCATATTTAATTATTTTACATTTTTATTTATTTAATATACAAGTATAATATACGAGTACAGAAATACAATTATAATTAGTATTATCTCTTGTATTATCTATCGATTACCTACCATTTATTAAAAATCAAAAATCAATATAAAATACACTTCCTATCTTATGTGCATAAACAATTTAGGGCCATACACAAAATAGACATTTTATAAATTAATAAATTTTAAATAAATGTTTAGATATTGATTTATTTATGTTAAATTTTTATATACCTAATTATGTAGGTAAATAAGAATAAAAAAAAATAAAAAATATTTCAAAGTATCAAATTAATTTTTTGTTTTTGTCACGGACAAAGATAAAATGTTATCTTAATTCGTGACTTTTATTTAAATATAACAAAATTTTTATGATAAATATTTAAATTAATAATGATTAAAATTATATAAATCCGAGTATAAATCAATATAGGTAAATCAACACTTTAGATAAAATAAAATTCTATACCTATCTCTCTACTCAGAAAGTCAAACCATAAATGTAATAAACCACATTTTAACATTATTCCATTGTAATATAATTATTATTGGTGTTAGTTTGGTACTGATTTTCTACAGAATTCCTGAATAGAATAGGCAATACAGGATCAATTCGGTTACAACTTGGCATATGTAATCCATATACACATAGAATCCCTCAAAAAATTTCAAAAATATATATCCAAAATGAAATGGCTTATCCAACCATACTAGGTACTTATACTATTCGTCAGTAGTCACACATTTAAAGAAAGGAATATTTTCGATGGAATTTCGTTGGATTTTTAAAAAATATTATTAGATAAAAGAGTAGAGTAGGTAGTGTTTTAATAATTTTATTTTATTTAAATATTTTTTTAAAAAGCTATGAAAATATTCCTTTCTTCAAATTTTAAATAAAATATTTAATCCTAAATTCATACATTCACACAATTCAAATTCTATGTAGGTAGGAGACACCGGGGCAATAAGAGACAGGTGTTATAAAAGACACAGTCAAAAAACCCCCTAAAAAATACAGGTACTTAGACAACTTTAAAAATATGTAATATTAAGTATCATATGTATTCTTTACTATAATATACTTATTGAGAAGTTTATAACACGTTTTGAATTTTTTTTATACAACGAAAAAACCTTCCCTTTGAACTCACCCTAAAAGTTTGTGACTTTTTGTAAATTTTTTTTTTTTTTTCTGTAGGGAAAATGTTTGGGATTTATTAATGTATAACCTTCTGACCAAAACTATGACTTTTGATGTACAATTTTTAAAATCTGAAAGCATTCTTTATTTACATGTTCTAGACGTGTTTCAAATTACACCATATTTTGTGTGTGTGTAGGGGGGGGGGTTATAAGAGACATGAGTCTATACATACAAGTAGTTCATGAAAAATTTGTGTTCTATGGTCCTGTTAATTTGAAAGGGAATGGACCCTTTTACATAACTCAGAGGGATATTTCAAAGATATATCTGATCTATAAAAAAATACTTTAAAGCCTCAGACGACTAAAATGTTTCTCTAAGACGACCAGGAAAAGTTTACCCAGTGTTAGGCCTAATATAAGTTTACCAAGAAAATATTTTTTATTTTTTCACTTATTTTGACTATATTTAGTTGTAATAATTATGTAAATTTATGTTTAAAATGTTTGTAAATTAGTATTTAGTCATTACTACTTCATTATATAATAAATAAGTTCATTTATAATTACTAGAAAAAGCTTTTAGAACATCTTGTTCCTTGTATACACTTCAAAGACACGTTTTTTTGCTTATTTTCGACTATACTTTAAAAAATTTGTAAAATATTTTCTGGCCATTTTAAAAATGATATTGATGTTTTTGGTTAATCCTTAAGTTAGGTATGTTGATTATGTAGAACTATTATTAAGTATAATATTATAGTATTTAGGACCTAATATTAAAAGAAATGAATTTCACAAACACATTTATGACAATTAATTTTCGAGAAAACATTTTTTGAATGGATGTAAATATAAAAATTAAAAACCATTGGCTAATTCAGAATTGTCTCCAGATATCTTTCATTACCCCACATGATTTTACATTGCTATATATGGACAGTTATAGACCTCGTCTCTTATTATTACGTGTGGGGTTATTAGAGACAAGGATTTAATGAGATAAAAAAAAAAATTTAACAAAATATTAAAGTTCAAAAATTACCTAAAAAATCAAGAGGAGTTCATTTAATGCAATTAATACGAAATATTTATTTCAAGTTATTTACATTAATAGTATAGATTTGATTAATATTTTTTGTCACTTATTACCCTGACTTCCTCTAGCATCCTTTTTCCTATATAACTCGTTATAACCGTATAAAAATTGGTGTATTTTATGGGATAATTGCCCACTGAATAATTGCAATAAATAATAAGTTTTTAAGTGATTATTAATGACTGCTATAATTAAATTCATTAGGTACCTACCTAATATTGAGTAGGTACCTATCGACTTGTATTAATACATTTAATTTATATTTACATTTATTTAATTAATTGTTTACTGAGGTAAGTTCCTTGTAAAATTATTTTACGATTGAATTATAAATGTAGGTATATATACCTTCTATCCAAGTGAAACAACTCAAAAATGTAAAACTGACTTATTGCGCTTTAGGCCGAAATAATTGTTCGTATATGTAGATGTAGATGATATACAAATCCACTAATTTTGATACCTAGTGTATTTTTTGAACTAAGCTTTGCATAAATATTTTCTTGAGTTGTTACACTTTTGAATTGGAGCTAGATTCTGATCGTGAACAAAATATAGTAGACCACCAATGGGGTACACTGAAAGAAAATGTACCTAAATAATCAGCTATACGGTAGGTAACTACCTAGTCAGTCGATACACGAATGTTCCGTGTAGAAGTTTTGGTCGATCAACTCCACCGGTCGTAATGTTTTACCTGGGCAGCAAATCCAGTACGGAACTACCGGCAGACGGATTGCCATCGTCCACCAACAGGTCACCGTCGTCGTCACTGCACTTTGGACGGGCCGATTGAAATGCCGTTAACACGATCAACGCGTACAGACTACACGTTCCGAGATGCATACCGGGAATAGCGATTTCGGATATTACGGCTGGTCGCCATTGAACGGCATTGCCGAACACGCCCGCGATAACACCGTCCGCCACGGATATCCGATGTGAAGAGAACAATAATAATATAATGAACGATTACGACGGATCACGATTTAAGATAATATTATATATTTATATATATTATCTTAAATCGTGCGACGGATGTTCCGCCAGCAATCTTTGATAACAGTTCCCAGGGGCACCCAAACACGTACAAAATGAAAAATATGTAATAGGGCGCCCCGTGTAGTCACAAGCCATACTTATATACATGTACGTACGAGTGTCCACCGTGTGCACGGCGTAAAACTGTAACGGCAATAATAAAACTCGTATAGCGATCAAATTATTTAGGAGTACCATGGAAAACCTCATTAATACTCCAACGTTTACCTCGTAAAATTCTTTTATTTTTTACGCTTTCACATGTAATTACCTATTAATTATTATATTGTATAAGGTATTATTATTATTTTTATGACTTTTATACTTGATGACAGCTGTTATTATGTATAATAATTAGGGCCCGGATGTTGATGACTTTTGCAATTTTTTTTTTTTTTTTGCAAATTCTTAGGCGATGCTTTCCTAGCTAAAAATATGATTCAATAACATACGAATCCAAATAACTGATTTTTATTTCGCATTTTTTCATTTTTTTTTGGTATTTTCGGTCATTTTAAATTATTTTTCAATAATCGTCAGAAAATTAACGAGTTTACTATTATTATGATTAAATAATTATGTATTTTTATTTTTTACATAAAACCAATTTTCAAATTCAAACTTCAATATATATATATATATATTTTAGTTATTTAACATGCATATACATTAATTGTAATTAATACAATAATAACTAAAAAAGATAAATAATTTAAGTAATTTAAACAATTTTAAAGGTTTTATTTATGTTTTTAGTTTATAAATTAAATTTTTTAAGGGTATTTTTGTAAGTTTTTACGACATTTTTTGAGTGTTTTAGGGCATTTTTATAGGTTTTTTTTAGGGCATCAACATCCGGGTCCTAATAATAATAAATATTTTGCCATAGTAATATTGTTACTAATGTTTTACCACTGGTAGGTCAATGTTTAATAATAAGATTATAATATATTGTTTACGTTGCGAAGTTTTTTTGAAATTGTGATACGCCACGAACGTGGTCAAAGAATTAGAAATAAACGGGAGTATCGTCGTATATATACATATACGCGGTCCGGGTTCTTTCGAAACCCTCAAAAGTATGAAATGGATTTCGTCTAGTGAAATTGCCATACACCATACGTACGAGGTAGATAAAAAAAAGCGTAAAGTACTTAAATAGGAACATAAATTGGTATATGTTAGTGTATATATCTTATATCTTTAGTATAATATGTTATTTTTTAAACATTAAATAACAGAAATTCATAAAAACTTAACATGCATAAAGAATATACGCTATGCACATATATATATATATATATGTTATATAGGGTGTTCAAAAAGGGGCGCTTCAGAGCAACTCAAGTCCCCGACCACTGGTTTTATATTATATTATACTTACTGAATAAGCATTTCCGATCTGCCGTCACACGGTCGTACGAATGTATGGGTATGTGCGACGACAGTCGAGTTTTTGATACGTTAAGCAATAGTACTTATTTCGTCTTATTTAATATTCATAATTTTAAACTTAGTATTTAATTGCAAGTACTTTTAACTATTATCGATCGACTCAATAAACTTTTATCATTTTAACTTTTTAACTAGGTCCTTTTACTTTTAACGGACATATTGTTTACTCTGAACGAACCCCTACCAACAAATTTCAACCGTCAGAACGGGAATAACCGGTCTACGACCAACAACATACATAGACCAGCTGACCGGCGTAACCGGGAAGGGTCACAACAATAGAACCCAATGGAAAACGTGTTAGTGAATGATAATATTGTGTAACGCCGGATGTAACAACATCACCGTCCGAATCATATTTTGGTCTTATTAAAACGGTCAGTAACTGTGTGACAACCGATGTAAAGATCCTGATTCTATAAAAAGTTACGAATCTCCGGTAGATGGTCCACAGCCGAAAATAGCTTTGTATAATTTTATGAAAACAAATTATTATGGAAATCACCAAGTTATATACGTTGTTATCACGATTTAAGATATATCTTAAATCGTCGTTGTTATCAATCACGTGCAGGAATGTTGGTTATTGAAATGATTTGAACGGGACATTTGAGTTGTTGATTAGTACGACACTGCTGATCCGGTCGCGTTATCTGTAATAAAAAAAAATATTTGATATAAACAGTATTCGTCACAATTTTATCAAATAAATTCACTTTTTATTAAGACAATTTTATTTTCATAAATGTACAGTTTAATTTATACCCAATAGTCATTAACTGCTAAATGTCTATCTAATTTTTGAGTAATTTTTTTGTTTAGCCAATATAATCATGATATTATTAGAAACCAACAACCGTGTTGTTGAAGAATCCATCAGTGTAAGGATTAAAAATGCTTTGGCTGGGTATGTGAAATTTAAAAATGATGTATTATGTATGTTTTGTATATTCATAATTTATTATAAATGATTATTGTTTTTTTTAGAAATAAATCAGAAAATACAAATATATTGATATCGGATTATGCGGGAGTGTTATTTCATATTTCAAATTTAGAAGGCCAAAAACACATGCTTCGAGTGAGTGTTACATTTTAATTTACAAATTAATGAATTTAAATCAATCTTTTAAATAAATATGCGATATGTTATAGGTGAGCATAGCTTTAAAATTCTATACTGAACTGCAAGAACATGGTGCAACAGAATTATTAAACCGAGTGTATGATTCATACGTTACTGAACCAGAATCGGGATTTAACTTTTCCTTGCTCATTAACCTAGAAAAAATACCTGACAATTGGGAATTGTTAGTAAAAAAAATTGGCCAGTTAAAACGTAATTGTTTTGCATCAGTATTTGAAAAGTATTTCGATTTCCAAGAAAAGGGCGAAGAAGGTCATAAAAGAGCTGTGATTAATTATCGAGAAGATGAGACTATGTAAGTGATAAATTGTGTAATTATTATTTGTTCATATTTATATAAATTAATATGGTATTAGGTATGTGGAAGCAAAAGCAGATCGTGTAACTGTTGTATTCAGCACAGTATTTCGAGATAGTGATGATATAGTTTTAGGTAAGGTCTTTATGCAAGAATTAAGAGAAGGCAGAAGAGCCAGTCAAACATCTCCACAAGTATTATTTACGCACAAAGAGCCACCGCTTGAATTACAAGATACTAACGCTCGTGTGGGTGATGAAGTAGGATATATAACATTTGGTAAGAAAAATATAATATAAAATATTTGTAATCCTATAAGAAATCTACTATCTATTCTGGATACATTTTATTTTTTCACAATAAGTTAAAATAATAATTTAAATAAATCTAAATGAAGAAAGCCGGTCAATAGAGGGTGGAAGCACTGCTTGTGGGGTAGGATACTGGTGGTGGATATATTGAATTTGAAAGTAATCATTAATTTTTTATTTGGATAATACATTGTAGGTTTTAAAGAATTCCGAGTAATGTTTTTGTGTATATAACATGCAAATTAACAACATGAACATGAAATTAGCATTTATATATGGCTAGTAAAAATACAATGTCAACCATACATAGTCCTATATTAAATATTTGGTGTAAATTTCAAGTTTCTTGTATCTTAATTTTCCAAATTTATAATAATTTTTATTTTTTTATAGGAGTTATGAATATTATATATCATTTATGTACTCAGTAACTACGACTATTTTATTTGTTATTTTCTAACTTTTTGTGATATTTCCTTTTTAAAAATTAGTTTTTGATTATGCCTTTGATACTATTAGAAAAATTAAAAAAATTACCTTTATAAAGTACTATGAATTTTAGATTAAATCAAGTTTACCCCAGTCACAAATTAAATTTTTCTTTTTTTTAATCGATAGTATTTTTCACCACGATTCAAAATATATGATAATAAAAGTGTACAGACAAATAATTTAAAAGTTGATTTTAAATAATGTAGTGTTATGTAAAATTTTTTATATTGTGATTTATTATGAAAAATGTCATTTATTTAATAAATACTCAATAGTTCCTAGTTCAATTTTACCCAATTAATTGTGATGATAGACATTTAGATTTAACAAATATTGCCCCCTTTATATGAACTATTTTCCTCTCTCAGGAGTTGGGAGGTCAAGCCCCCAGTTAAGAGGTCCGTAAAACCTCGAGTCTAGCATCCAGAGCCAATAGGGTTTAATTTCAGAGCTTAAAAATACATCTTTGGAAGAAAAAAAATATTTATAATGTTTATTATTTAATTACAATTACAAGACATTTATAATTTAAGTAGTTAAAACGACACTATTCATACAAAATCCGAATGTAAAATATCATTTTTGATAGTATTAAATTATTTAAAATTGCTATAATTTTTTAACCATTTATTTTTGCAATTTATTTTTACATATTTTGAATCTGAATAAAAAATAAATTCAACTTGTGACTGGGTGGTAAATTTGACATGTTTCCAAATTTTCTATTAAAAACTTCTATACCAGAAAACACTCTACTCCTTTTACCTAAATAATTGTATATTTACATAAAAAAAAAAAAATCAAATTTATTGGAAATTACAGAATTTAAAAATTTACCATAATATGTTATATAAAGAAAAAATACAATAAAAAAGTTGTTCTAAAATGTATTTTAAAATAAATATTTGTTATGAACTTTTTAAATATACTTATGTAATATTTATTTCATATAATTTTAGTGCTATTTCCAAGACACACTAACCGTGCAGCTCGTGAAAATACTATTGATTTGATTCATATGTTCCGTGATTATCTACATTATCATATCAAGTGTACCAAAGCATATATACATTCCTGTATGCGAGCAAAAACTACAGACTTCATTAAAGTGCTTAATAGAGCTAGACCAGAATCTAAAAAAGCTAATGAAAAGAAAACTATTAGGTAAGTAAAATTAATCAATGTTGATACTATGATATTGCATTATAATACATTTTTGGTACAATTATTTGTAATTCTACATTTTTGTATAATATTATAATTTTTATCCCCCTTTCTTTGTTTGTTAAAACTATATTATCTTTTCATTTTCAAATGGCAACCTGTGACTTAAATTATAAATTATTAAAAAATATATTTTTATGCAAATTTACATGTTTAGATTTTTTAAATCTAATATTTTTAGAATAATAAATATTCAAATTTAAGATGTGACGGAGTGAAGAATTATTATAGTATGTAATTTTTTTATACCTATTTTTATGTGTTTTACAGTACTTCTCCACTCCGCCGCGTCTTACATTTAAAAGTGAAATAAAACCAATCCTCAATCCACTCAGAATATAAAATGCATACAACTTAAATGCTAATTTTTAAATTAAGTTAATATTGCCTTTCGTCAACTACCGATAAGACCCTTGGTTCCCAGTCCTTACCCTGTTTAACATTTTTTTAATAAATTGAAAGAATAAATTCATTACCATATTGAAATATAGGTAAATGTAGAAGAATAAAAGTAAAAAAAAAAAATGAGATTTGTATATTTTTTTTTCAATTTATAATTTTGGTATATAGGTACTATATTTTTATATAAGTTGATTGTTATTTTATTTCATTGACAACCTAAATTCAAATATTTAAGGGGTAATTATAAATTATGTAATGAGTATACATATAAAATAACACATTTATATTGTATTGGCGATGTCTGACTATAAAAATTTGGTGGCTTATATCTCATGCTCAGAAATAGTATTCTAGATTCTATGTTATAAAATTAAATCCTATTATTATAAACTACTATTTTTTAAATGTTAAGTTAACAAATTATAATTTTATGATTTCTTAATATGTTTCAGTGGTAGATCATTTATTCGAAGGGACTGAAAAAATGAACTTTTTCAAATATTATATAATTAATAATAAACAATGAAAACATTTAATCAATCGTAAATACATGTTATTAATAACATTGATTTTTATTTTTAGTCTAGTATGTATAATATTGTTAGCTAATATAACTAACCATTGTTTTTAATTTATAAATAGTAAAAATAATGTTGTGTATTCATTTTTCAATTTTTTTATTATTATTATTATTATTATTATTATATATTATATATCATTTATTTAATTGGAAACAATAGTATTGCATTTATATAAATTTAAATTACAATAATAAATTATTTATTTATTTATTAGTTGATTATATTATTACTCATTTAACATTTATAGCTTAAGGAGTTAAGGATCATCTGCAAAAGGATTTTTGCTTTCATCGTAATCATCTTTAAATGGATTCTTATCGTCATCATAGTCCATGTTGTCATTATCTTCATCATCATCTTGTTCAAATGGATTTGTATTTTGTTGTAAAGTTTTTACAGATACTATTGTGCTTAGATTAGGCGGTGTTTGTACAACTGGAGCAGGTTTAGGTGCTAATACTATAGGTGATACCAATTTTGATTTAGCTAGTTTGTTTTCAAAGGTAGATGGCTCATCGAATAGACACCGACCGAAATATTCAGATATTAGAGAAAAACTATCAGTGGCTCGTTCTAACTGACTATGAAAAGCTTCATTATGGTCTTTAACCTGGTCCTAAATAAAAATCAATCTAATTAATGTTACATTATTCTTATAGTAAGCGTCAAATGAACTGGCGGTTGGTGGCTCCGCCCACCTCACGGCGTTTTACACCCGGTGTTACAAATTTATTATATGCAAGTAAGTAGCCGACGCCACTTATATTTAAAAACACGCACTTTTTATGTGTGAACACTGTCTAATCAGATTCTGATTGTACAGCGGTGGATATGGGCGGAGCCACCAACCGCCAGTTCTTTTGACGCCAACTCTAGTGGTTTATATTTTATATTTGTTATTTCATTTAATATACCTGAGTCCGTATGATATCCATTATTTGTTTATTCTTAGGAATACAGGCTGGACAATCATCATCACTTTCTGAAAAAGCTTGGAAACAGCTTAAATAAAAATAAATATTGCCATTAAAAAGTGAAAAATTAAGATTAGCCATACAAATTAGTAAAACTTTAAATTGAACAGAAAATATTTATAAATTATAACGTGTTCATTTTAAAATACAAATTAAATATATTTATATTAGAATTAATATTTTTTACTTACTGTTGATGGTATGAATGTTGGCACATAAAATGTACACTAGGGAGCTCTAATTGATTATTGCATGCACTACAACGCAAACCTTGGAAGACAACAGCACTAAAAAAATCAATATATTTCAAAAATCTGTTGTATAATATGTGATTATTAAATCATTTAGTACCAATTTTTTAATTTTTGTATAGTATTTTTTATGTTCTCTGTATCAATTTGATATTTATCAACAGTTTCTTTTTCTTTTTCGAGGGTTTTCTTTTCAGCGCCAAATAAACTTGTTAGATATGCTCTAATGTGACCGATATTAATAGTTTTAGATTTAGCCAATGATGTAATGGTAAAATGAGCAGACAAAAGAGATTTTCTTTCTGTTTGAAATGAAATAATTGATTAATATTAACATTTTACCGACCGCAAAAGCAAATATGAATTTATTATAATAGACACAATACATACCAATCTCATTTAATATTTCTTCTAACATAGAAGGAGGAAACATTTCATCTACCATCGCTGAATTAAACATTAATATCCATAATTTTGGCTCTGCGCCTCCATATCGTCTACAACATTCTATTGCACCAAGATAATCATTTAGAGACAAATAATAGCGAATTAATTTGGTGTACCTGGAATAATAATAACAAAAACAATAAACAATAAAAACATGGGTCAGATTAATAATATTGCAGTGCAAAGTAAACATTATTTACTAAACTGTTTGTTATGATCGAAAATGTGCAGTATGGCTGGTTTAAATTCAAAAGACGTGGCTAATATTAAAACTTGATAGAGATCACAGGTCTTGATATCTGCAGATTGTAAAATATTAATAATTTTCTTTTCGATTGTGATGCGTTTTTCTTGATTGCTCTCGGTTTTCCACACGATCAAACAATGTTCAATGTATGTATTCAACAATGGCATAGACCATTTATCTAAAAACTACAGTGGATATTTAAATTAAACGCATTTTGTTCAATTAGAATGACTATATATTGAACTTTGATTAACTCACGTTTTCAAAATGATCCAAAAAGTCTACTAAACACTCGGAGTCATCTAACAATAAATAAATGAAATCTTCAGGTTGAGCTAAATTTCCAGACATATCTACCTTAAAAAATCATTACAAATTTAAAATTCAATATAAAATTCAATAGTCAATACTATAAAATGAATCGTGCATCAATTAATTTAATATTACATTTATTGTGGTGTAACAAGTTAAACATAGTTTCTTCAAGAAATTGACTGTGTCTTTAGGAACATTTTCCATGAATACATTACTATATTGTTTAATCGTCTGTACCGACTAAAAATTAAAATGCATATACAAATATAAAGTAGGTGATCAGTTATTCAAAACGTACATAATTATGTTAATTGTTATTACAATCGTAATAGTATACCTGTTCAATGGATAGCTTTTCAATATACTCTAGAGCAGCAGTATATTCATGACGATCTTCTAGTAGTATTTTAATGTATAAAGAATGTCTACAGTGTTTTTTTGCTAGTACGAGTGCATTTTCTGGCGACGATTGTCTGCAGACTTTTATAGCAACATCCACATCAAAATCAATTTTTTCATCTTTGGTCTGTTGTACACACAATTTAAAATTATTTATTTTAACTTTTTACTATATATCAATATATATATATATATATATATATATTATATTAAATATATTGTAATTACTATAATGAATTCTTGAAGTTTATCAATACTATTTAATTTAGAATAGCAGTTAAACAATAGTGTAGTATGATCTTTTGTTGCACTGCCGGACTTATGTAGAGCATGTAAATACGTTGTTAAACTGTCTATATACTGTGAATCTAAAAACTAAAAATAAACAATGCATTAATAGTAAGTTTAAATTTTATGTAATTAAGTAATATGGAATTACTTTTTTGATAACATAAGAAGGTTCAAGTTTCCCAATCGTTTTGATATACTGTTCTACTGCACCACTGTGATCACCTTTGGCATACAAATGATCACCATATTGACGGAATATATCGATCAAAGCTTGAGAATCATATTGCTGGCACTTGGCCATGCGTACCGCAACATCATATAAGTTCTTCTTAAATAATACGGTTAATTTTGATTGTAAGTCTTTTTCTATTAATTGTGATAAACTGCCTCCGGTCGTTAAAATATACAATGATCCCCATTCAGGCAAAACTGATAATATATCACGCATGGTAATAGAAAAAACTATAAATTTATTTTGAATATCCAACACTGTGATGGACACAGGCTCAATTTCATCACTATACATAAAAATAATATTTATTATTTAACATAATTAAGTCGCCTAGAAAACAATAAATGAATATGTACATTAAAAAATCTTACGAATGTTTTGTAGTAGTAGAGACAGTTATAGAATTTGAAGATTTTTCTTTAGTTTTAGATACTATAATTAAATAACTTCGAAACCATTGAAGAATAATTTTTTGTCCTCCAACAACATAACAGGGTCCACGACTATCGACCGTGTAACAATAAATGGCCTAAAATAAAAAATTAGAGAATATGTAACAAAAGTATTTTGAAGATGTGATAAATTTACTACTGAACAGTGAATATTTTAAATTAAACATACAAAAAATCTCTCGTATAATAGATAATATAATGCTAAATCATAACTGTGTAATTTTGATATCTTACATCTTCTTTGGCAATCATAAAATGACTATCTGGCCCATTTACTAACACTGAACACTTGAAGTCGCATCCAACTGCGTCCAAAATAGTCTATAATTATAAAATAAAACATTTTAGATATCAATATGAAGTTAATGCTAACAGTAATAAACTATACCATAGGACAGGAATCTTTAGAAGTAACATTAAATTGTTGTACAGATAAAGCAGTAGACACAAAAAGGTACCATTGATCAGTAACACATTTGAAAGCCATGCCAGTTATTTCTTGACCCAACTCTTTTAACATCTTGGGTTTAGAATTCCGATCTCTTGACAAATCTCCCTTATACAATGCTATACAACCATCTACAAATCCCACGGCCATTAACAAACGATTGTCGCTTGCACACAATGTAGTAGGTTTTTCAGATTTTGGTAATTTTGTAGAGCGCACGCATATTGGATTACTTTGGCGATCTCTTCGTTCCAAATCCCAAACTTTAAGAATAGTATTGGTATCTGGTTCATCTTTCTAGATATTTAAATTGTTAATAATATTATAATAAAAAGTTAAACTTTATAAAACAATAATAATTATAAATACATATAATAAATATTTACCCCAATAGTGACTAAAAAATTACTATATTGTAGTTGTGTAGAAAGAAGTACAGCAGATTGATAGGCTCGAAACGTAGTAACTTGAAATGTACGTGTGATTAAGTGTACCAGGCCATCATCGTCACATGTTATTAAGTGACCATTCCCACTACTTGTTGTAGTGATTTTAGAGCTCTAAATAAATAGAAAAATACTGTTACAAAATTGGATAATTCTATAATTAATCTTTTTAAAATTAACATTTTGTAAATAACTCTTAATATCTCGCAATAATTCATAATTTATAAATGTACCTATAGGAAGGAACATAATAATAATTAATATTTAGTTATACTAATTTATACAGGTATCTTTTAATTTATATTTAATACAATTTAATAACCAAGATAGATTTTAATTGAATTATTATAGAGAATATTATAAACATATATATAAAAAAATACATACACCAATTGTTTGAGATATTTTTTTTAAGTCTGCATTGTGATTGATGTCGAAGAAATTAAATCTTCGCCACTGAAACATCAGAAAAATAAAATTAATATAACACACAAACAGTCTAAAGCAGACAACACTGTATTTATTAATGCCAAATGGCAGTTTATGATATAACATAATAACTAAGACTAAGTAACAGTGAGTAAATAGATTTTTGTACACAATAGTGATTTTAAATATTAAAATTAATTTACATTATTTATTGTTATTAATTATTCATGTAGCAGAGCATTCGGTGTAAAGGATATATAGCTCTGGAAAAGTAAGACGGAATGCGGAAACCAATGTCTGAAAGAAGACAAAGAGTATACAGGGAGCCATTAAGTATATATGAGATAAAAGAAAGAAAAGTGTTGGTAATTCAACATATTCTGTATGAAAGAATAGTCGTGAGTTGGATGATCATTGATATTGAGGATAAAGGTGATACGAGACAAAGATTCATTTTGTAAATGCTCAAGTATTAGTTGGTCTTTAAAATTATAAATATCTAACTAAAACAATTGTATAATGTATTAGTATTTTTTTTTTTCAAAATGAATCATTTTAAATCACTGGGACTGATCATAATTTATTATTTCTTGATAATAAACTACATTATGGTTAAATAAATTTACATGTTAAATTAATTAAGAAATAGTAAATTAATCACATTCGATAACAATTTAAGAAATAGGTACCAGGAGTATTTACTAAAAATAAATTATTTACATAATTTTATGGAGATATTGATTATTTCATTGATAAATAGTGTGTATTCTAGGCCGGCGCAAGATATAGGCAAGCTAGGCGCCAGCCTAGAGCAGCACTTTCGTAGGGATGAAATTTTTTGTATTTATTTGAAAAAGTGAGTTGAACAGTCAGAATTTTTTTTTTACGTTTTTGAGAAAGTTCCAAAAGGATCTGGAAGGAATTTTATAAGATAGGGTGTACCCAAATTCTAGAAAAAGTTTATGGCTTTTTTTATTTTAAATTTGATCTCGCCTAGTGCATTATTTTTACTTGAGATGGCCCTGGGTATATTGGTAAATACTTTGGAAAATATGGTATAAGTATCAATGTATTTCATAATAGTTATATTAGCTGACAATAAAATATAAATGTTTTCTATTTTGAACAAATATTTGACAAGTAAAAATGAGTATTTAATTTTTATTATAATAGTATAATAAATACCTACTGTGGAAACTTCTAACTTAATGTTCCTTTCTTGTCGGATATTTTGAATTTACGCACCTAAGGATTTTATGTAATTTTACCAAAGTATTTGATATACTTACCTAATAATTTTCTTGTATTTTTATTAGGTAATAAGTTAATATGCTCATGAAAAAATAGATTTTAGGTTTTTTTTCATTTGTTGAAAATGTTAGTATAAATTAAATTTTCAAGTTAGATCATAAATTATTATATATAAACATATTCAAATAAATATTTTATACTTATTTTTAAACTTTATTAGAAAAATATAAATTGTATAAATGATAGAGGATATGATCTTCAATTTTTTAAAGACTAGACCCTTTCTACATTTTTTTGGCTACACACCTGATAGGGTACTTGGTACTTACACCTGTAGGTAGAAGGTAAATACCAATATTATAAAATAGGTAATATAAAGAGCAAATTTTCAAGTTTTTATATATTTTTATTGACTGTATGCTTTTTTATGAGGAAAAAAGTGTGGATGATATATGAGGCGATGTATAACAAAGACTGTCTTATCCATATTTTTTCAAATTTACTTTCTGACATCTTTTTATTATTATTATTATTATGTGCAATAAAATACATGATAATATCATCTTAAAACTCGTCCTATCTCATAGAAAATCGAAATAAAAAAACTCGTCTTATCCAGAGAAATTATTAAAATAAAACTCGTCTAATCCGAATAGCCAATTAGAGAACGATGTTCACCTAATAATAAGAGTTACTGTTATCAGAATTTTATTTACTTCTACACTGTTTAATATTGTTATTTTAGCAAATTGTAATTAAATTTATTATATTTTAAAATATTAAAAATGAAAAATGTCTTCTTTTAAAAATTTTGAAAATTTGAAAACTACACTTAGGTATACTGAAAGGAGTGGCACTTAAACCAGCAAAGCTTAATGAGGTTATGAAATTATTAACAAAACATTTCGAACAAAAATGGTCAGAATTTGAAGAGTGCGAATTCTACAATAATTTATTCAGCGTTCAGGAAACCTTGTATATGACTCTAGAAGATGCTGAGGAAGAGAACTTTTGTGAAGAAAATCCTATGGATCCTTTATTGTTGAGCAAGAAATATTCATATAAAAACTTTTATTATTCTTATTAATATAAAAGCACTTTTTATTAGGTACCTATTGTAATCTTTTATTTTTTTTTAATCATAACACTTTGAATTGGTTAATATTAAAATTAAAATTTCACATTTTAATTTTGTTACTAAAATCTTCAATTTTTTAATAATAAGGGGATAAAAATGCATATTCTCATATGTTTTTATTAATTCCTTCCAGCAAAAGTCATGACAAAAATTGTCTTATCCATTTTTAATTTGCAATTCTCTCATGACTTGATAAATACCTACTTATTTAAAATAGGAATTAATAAATATTTTAAATAAATATCTCACAATAATACAACAATATTTTAAAAAGTTTCATTAAAATTCAGCAAAGATAGGAGGTTATACGTTTTTTGGCTTCTGTGAATAATTTAAAAAAATGGATAAGACGGGTTTTGTTATGGACCACCTCATATATCGATCACAGAATTTATATAAAAAATGTAATTTTTTATTTTCGAGCATATTTTAAAGGTTAAAGAATATTTAGCTTATTTTTATATTTCAGAATGTATTGTAATAGGTATTATGTGTAAAAACCATAATATAATATTTATTAATTTCCTGAATACCATTTTTTTTGTCGTCATCGATAAAATATGTACTTATGATAAAAATTATTCAATTACTTATTTGTTATGCATATATACATATACATTGTCTAAGTTTTAAATAGGAAATTGCATAGATACAGGTGATGTAAGTGGGTCTATCATCCCTTTAGTCTTGGGAGTGATAGTTTATTTTTATGATAAATCATTGCACTCAAAAAATGATTCTGAGAGAAGTTTGATATAATATAAAACATTTTTCGGGAATTCTCCTTAACGCTAAAGAAAACTACTGAGAAAATTGAAAAATGATCTTTTTAAAGTAACTACCAACTAAAATATTTTCTATCATAAAGCTCTTTATTTTAAAACTCCTGCCTGACTCATTATACCCAGTGTTGAATCCAGACATTTTTCCAGAGGGGTTAATCTCTTTTGAGTTATTTACTTGTAGTACTATAATATGTGTTATATATTTTACTTTAGGGAGATGGAGTACCTATATCTACAATCCACATGTACTCAAATTATAAACTGAGTATTCTAGGAAATATATTTTGATCAAGTGGTGGATTCAAGTGGGGCCCTCCTTTACCATTATATAAATATCATCACGTCAATAATGTAAATTACTAAAATAATTATTATTTTCTGAAGAAATTAGGTACAATATCCTATAACCAAAATTGATTATACTCCACAATATGATTGTTACCTAATTTAAAATCTTTAAGACAACGCGACTTCTCCATCTATTTAATAAGCAATATAGCAAGATTATACTAGGTACGCAAAACTAGAAATGTGGAATTTAAATAACAATTAGAATTCTAACACCTATTACCAATTTTTAAAAGAAGAATATTTTCTAGGATATGATAATATAATATTACTTTTGTAAAACATTGTTAAACCAATAAGTTTTCACTATTTTAAAAATTAAAAAATTAAAATGCTACAACTTGTGTTAAATAATATTTTACAAAAAAGAAATGGAATTTTCTAGAAAATGTTCTCTTTTAAAAAATGTATAAAAGATGTTAAACTCTAATTTTAATAACGACTACATGTTTTGTATTATGAAATTTGGTAATAATATCTATTAAATTATCTTTAGGCAGCAATTAATGTTGTATCATGTTCTCTTAAATGACAATAAAAAAAATAAGAATATATTCTAGGAAATTGTATTTCCTTTATGTTACACTAATCTTCTATTAAATGTTTTTAAAAGATTTTTAATCCTAAAATTATCACTTTTATGACAAAATCTATAACAATAATATAATAATAGGTAGGTATCTAATAATAATAATGTATATTAATCTCAAAATCTAAAATTAGGTATTATAAATAGGTACTTATAAAATAACCTAAAATTTGTACAACAATTATAAAAATGTTTACATGTTAATATTACTGAAATATATAGTAAAAAGTTGTATAAAGTAGAAATTATGAAAAATGACCATAACACATATTACTGAATAACAGAAAATGTATTTTTTCGTTTTAATATAATTTTTTTCTCAAGTTAAAAAAGCTATTGAGAAAATCGAAAAATAACCTCTCTAAACTACCAACTATAGATCCAATTCACTATAATTAATACCTTAAAACGGATAAGTACACATGAAACATTTAAAGCACTCCTTCTACTAGACATTTTGGGTAGGTGTAAACATGGAAAAATACAATTTTAAAAAATACATAATTATAATATAATCAATACATTTCTCGCTTAGTTTAGAGTATTAAAAGCTAAAAGCCTATCGCTTGTCTATACCTATCAATCTATCATGATAGTAAATATTTGAATAATTACTATTTAAAAAAATCCTTGATCAACCACTGTTCTGAGCCGATAATAGCTGTATTTTTCAGAGGGGGCTTATGCCCCCCCTGAGGTATACCTGGATTCAACACTGCTTATACCTGAAAAAGCACATACATAAATAAAAGATAAAACACATTGTAAAACCTCAGATAACATGAATCTGTAGTAAAACCAATACATTTACTGATTTACTATGTTAAAAATCTAATATTAGCATAGTACCTAAATATTTAATGGGTGGTAGAATATTTTGGTATTTACGCATATTTTGGACATTTGTAATGTGTTATTGAAAGAATATCAAGATAATTTCAGGTGGGTAACCGGACAAATTCTCATTTTCACATTCAAAATTACAAATTTTCATTAAATTTAAATGCGCAATATACCTAGACATACCTATATTGTACTTATAATATTATGTATAATATATTAGGCACAAAAAAATTATGAGCACTAATTATTTTATTAACTATATTAGGTATTTTATAGGTAGACCATTGTTTTTATTTACCATTACATATATATATATATATATATATATAATACCTGTATATTATATATTTTTAATTATCTTTATGTAAAAGATTTATTTATTTGCATCTTGTTTTTTGTTTAGGTATTTAATATTTTTTCATCATACATTTTCCAAGTTATGATAGGTAATATCATTGATTATATATTATATATTTTATGTATATGTATACCTATATAAGGGATATCTACTTGTATTAATAAATGTTAATTTTATGCAATTTTAGAACCGTACTATGAACTACATTGTATATGTTTTAATTGTATCTTATATTGCATATTTTGATTAAAAATACTTTATTTATGGGGTCCTAGATCCATTAAGACTAATGCATATTTTACATTTTTAAAAACCTAAAAATCCGTTTTCTAGTAACATAATAATATATTGTTATTATTAATTATTACTACATACCTACTTATTTTAAATTATATACCTAGGTATTTATTTAATGAAATTAAATAAAACAATTGAATGCTGAAAGAAAAATATATTTATTAGGTAAACATCAAATTATCTAGGTACCAAATACTATCAATACCAAAATCCTGTAGTGTTGTATTAAGGAGATTTTATGCAATATGCTATATAAACAGTATTAATCATGTCTGTCAAAAGTATATAACAAGGAAAAATATTAAAAACGTACTTACTTCTAAAAAAGACATGATTGTTTTTCTTTAAACTCTAGAAGATTGTAGCTGATGATTATATCTCATCTGTAGTAAAATAGCTCATGACAAACTCAAGATCTCACACAAAATATTAGTAATTAATAATTATAACATAACAATAACAAATACGAATACCGACACAAAATTTAAAATTAAACAATTAAAGGAAATAAATATTAACGCCCATAGTAATAATAGAATTTATATCTATATGTAATATATATAAGATAGGTATTCAATTTTTTCATAACATGTATACTTATCTACTGGAATTATTTGGATACACCTTTTTTTAAAATATTATATTATCAATATCAATATTTTGAAATTGTTATCAATTTTATAATATTGCAGAATGATAACATAGAATTCTATGATGATAACGAACCGAGGTAATTGAAACAACCGCGGTTTTAAAGATCAACTTGTAATTTTTGTTCCATATTCCCGTGGTGTGATTGTGTGAAGTGTGGAAATTGAAATCAGATATGTCATGCCCATGATTTGTGTGGATTTGAGTGGAAGCTGGAAATTGTTTAAGAAAATAATTAATAATTAGTAGTGACTAGTGAGTAGTTGAGTAGTTACTGTTAAAAGTTAGTTGTTTGTAGAGAGGTATTTTATTATCTATGTAAATCTGTAGGCTATTCTATGCGCAGTTGCTACAATGCATACCTACCTACCTATTTTAATATTTAAATTATTAATTACAATGGGAAATAGAAACTAGGTACAAAGTACGACATTCATTTGTAATAATTTATCATTTATATTCACCAGATAAGAGTGGAAGAAATGCAGAGCACAAAATATCACTAGTCTTGTGTTTTAATAACAGTTTTCTTGATTTAATAAAAACAAATACACTTTAAATGCTCAACAATGTATTTGGACAGTAAAAATATAATGTTGCTGTCAACTGGATCTTTTAACCCGCCAACCAATATGCATTTGCGATTATTTGGTAAAATATTATTTTTTGTTGAAACCGCTAATGTTTATAATTTTGATATGCTGTTATTTAGAAATCGCCCGAGATCACTTGTGTCGTTTGGGGTACACCATTTTGGGGGGTTTGGTATCACCAGCACACGATTTGTATAAAAAAAAAGATTTAGCACCATCATTCCATAGGTGCGCAATGATTGAAAGAGCTCTCATTGCATTGCCTTGGGTGAAGCTTTCTGATTGGGAGGTAAAGCAAAATGCATGGACAAGAACCAGACAAGTACTACAATATCACCAGGTAACATATACCTACTCGTATTTATGTTTGTATTTTATATACCTACTCCTATATTTTGTTTCATGTTTTATATTAATATTGCAGAATCATATAAATTTGCTAATAACTTCTAGACTCAATGGTACAAATAAATCTGATACATCATTATTACCAGTCCAATTTGTTGATAATATTGATGTTAATGATTCAAATCAAAATAGAACAGTCAATGTTAGACTTTTGTGTGGTGCAGATTTATTGGAATCTTTTGCTATTCCAGGCTTATGGAATGAAGAAGATGTAAGTATTCCAATGTACATAAATACATGATATAAATTAATTAATATTGTTTATAGATTGAGGCTATAGTCCGAGATTATGGTTTAGTTGTTGTTAGTCGTTCGGGATCTAATCCGCATAAATTTATTTATGAATCTGATGTTTTAACTAAATATATGGTAATATTTATACATTTTTATTTATGAAAAATGATTTGTTAATATTTTTAATATTCTAGGCAAACATTATTATTGTTACCGAATGGATATCAAATGAAATTAGTTCAACAAAAGTACGTAGAGCATTATGTCGCAATGAAAGTGTAAAATTTCTTATTAGTGAGTTGGTTGAATCGTATATCAAAGAACATGGTCTTTATGGAACTCTAAATAAGTAAGTTCTACTAAAATTAACACATTCTGAAATGTAGATATTTAATATTTATTTTTATGTTATTATTTGCTGCTATTTGATGTATGAAACAGTAAGTACACAGATAACGATAGATTGGATATAAATACAAGTAGTGTTTTCTTATCACCTTCTCCTAGCAGTAAAACACTTCAGGTATATCAGATGGATGATACAAAAATAAATATTGATGAGCCTGATAATCTTCAGAGTACCAAAAAAAGAGAAAATAATTGTAATAAACCAAAGGTAAGAAATGTAACACAAAATAAAGAAAACTGCATTAGGGTTGCAATTCAAGTGTCTGAAAATGGTATTATTGAAGTTATAAGCGACAAGGAAACTATGGTTTGACATTAATTTTTCCAAACTAAAAAATTATTCCTAATTTGTGCCAAATTTACTTTATTAATTTTAGTAGTACCTAATTGTGATTTTATTTTTATTACTTAATATTTATTTTCCAATTATTTCATTAATATTTATTGTGATTTTAGATTTATATTTAAACGAAAAAATATAATTTTACAAGACTTCGATAATTATTATACTTATAAGTAGTATTGATTATAGTAAACATTGTTTATGAGTCTGATTCTAAGATAATTTTATTAAATTTAGTAAGTTATAACTTATAATTAACTAATAGCCAATGTTTTTTTCTTATTGCCAAAAAATAATATAGTTTCAAATATTTCAATATATAAGAAAGGAAATAAGAAAGATTGAAATGTTTATTATATTTATAACAGATCAGTTTCAATTAATGTTATGGTATATTGAAGAATTGAATAGTTTGTATAAGTTACTGAATTTTTTCGATTTAAATTACTTCTATATTATCGTATTTGGAATTCCAAGGGTTTGGTTAGATTAGAAGTTAATTAGTCATACATTATACTTGTAAATTATTTTTACATTCTAAAATGTAATAATAAACGTATTATAATACGGCACTTTTATTAAAAATTGAATTTTTTTTTCTCTACTAAACTTCGTAGACGTATAGTAGGGATACCGATGAACATTTAAATATCGAATTGGTAGATATTTTGTGAATACTAGTCGTTTTATAACGATAAACTGAAATATGATAAATGTAACATTAATATAATATATTAAATATAATTTAATAATTAAATAAATTTTAATTTCAATTAAATTTTATCATACATCTTATTAAAAATAAATAAAGATAATAATATGTATTATCAAAATGACTTAGTATTCTTGTATTGAATAAAATGAGATATTAGTACTAATTTCCACTATAATCATTTGTTACACATACTATATATTTTTATAAATCATAAAATTGATTTAAGTTATTTAAACCAAATACCTAATTTTGTTTTCATTGAATCGAGAAAAGAACAAAGTTATTTTCTTTAATCATTGATTATTAATTTTCTGGCGGCAGTGCCTTTGAGAATCTCGTTGGCGGCCGCGCTGCGGTGTTAACACTACCATTTGATTTCTTTACTTTTGTTCTATTATATTTTATTTTGCATAAAATATGCTAATAAATTTACATAGATATTTTTAAGAAGCTAAGTTTAAGAATGAAGGAGGTGAGGGGAGAAATTATAATGAGAGTTTGAGAGTTACGTTAAGAGTTACAAAATAAAAAGGTTTAACTAGATTACTTTGTTAACTTAATTGTAACTAGTTACAGTGATGTTACTTTCAACATTTTTAAATAATATGTGAAATTGAAAATTATAATATAAAATGTCAAAACTATTTTCATATATTGTCAGTTTTAGACAATTTTATTAGAACACATTTTATTTTTTATTTATAATAATGTAATATGTTATTTTACAAAGTTACTTATAAATAATTAACATAGTTACATTTACGTTACTATAAAAAATAAATAACAAAGTTATGATAACATTACTTAGTAAAGTAACTACTTTACAGTAATGAGTAACTTTTGTTTTGTTACTACCCAACACTGGGAATAACCATGTTCAGAAAAGAAAGAAAAATAATGGGTCAGCTATGAGAGAAAGAATGATAATGAAAAATAATATGACGAATGTTACAATTAACTTTGTTTGAGTCTAGAATGCAAAAGGGGGTAGAATTAAAGGGTAATCTGAACAAGATTATGACAAAACGAAGGTGGGAGAAAGAAATTATAATATGTCTAGGCAGAATACCCAATATATCCAAAAACCAATGATGGTTTAGAATTGAACCAAAAATAAATTTATATCATTTCACAAAGGTGGGAGAACGAGAAAACCATAATGAGAGCCAAATTTTCCTAAGGATCTTACGATGGATTAGAAAGAAATTTGATGAAGGGATTTTAAAATTGGAAGGAAAAGTAAAGGTTTTGTGGAAGAGGTGGTTAGGTTATATTTTTAGTTCTTTTTGTATTTAATATAATATTATAATTTATTATATTATATCAGGGCCACTGTTTCAAAATCTTTTGTTCTCGATGATTATGGCTTGAGGACTTTGAACACATAGGGACTGGCATTTTATGTTATTATAGAACAACTATTCTGTGACAATTTGTCCAATAAGAATCAAAATGTACAGTTACTGTAATCTCTTGCAAGCCTTGACATGTTGCGAAGATCATTAACTGCAAAACTGTAAACCGTTCCTATAATCATGTACTGTATTAAATTTTTTAGCAAGTAACACTTCTGTATTGTTTTGTGGTTGTATTTAGGAGAAAGTTTATGGGGTTGCTTAAATGTTTAAGGAGGAGATAGGGGATATTTACGTATAATGTCATTCATTTGTAAATTCTTAACGATGCATAGAATATATTTTTGGGTTGTCAATTATTATATACATAAAAATAAATATAATAATTATTGACATTCTGTTGATTCTGTTAGATTAGATTTTTAGACAAAACCGAACTTTTGGTTGATTTTAAAATTATAAATATTTAAACTGAACCAATTACTTAATATTTCGTTTTTAAAATGAAATTGATAATTTCATTTCAGTTTTTTTTTAATTCAAATAAATAATATGTTTAGTTCAATTATTAAAATACGATTTTGTAATATCATTAATAATAATATGCTATTTACCTAACTGTTGAGTTTATTGTTAATCATGTAAACTTTCAACAATTTATCCATTGATAAACCTTATTCTATATAAAATTGTATTTTATTGTCACTTAAAACATAGATACGAGTATTAAATCTAATTTACTTTCCAACAGGTATTCCATTTTTACGTTAAAAACTTTAAAATTTTATAATTAGTCAGAAGGAATATTTTGCAAATATGTATTTACTAAAATTATACTTTAGCTTTAAAAAAACCGTCTACATTGAATTTAAAATTTAAGAGTGGCATTTATTGGTAGAAAATATAATTATATTTACTTTTTTAATTTTATACATGTCATATGATCAGTGTTGGGTAAGTTACTTTTTAAAAGTAACTAAGTTACGTTGCTAGTTACAAAATTAATAGATTACTTTTTCATTACCTAAATATAAAAGGAAAAGCGTTACATTACTTTTTAATTCAAAAATAACTAGTTACAATGACGTTAATTTTAACATTTTTAATTATGTAAAAAAAAAAAATGTCATAAATATTTTTATTTTTTTTTCTGATAATTGTCAATCGAATATTATGAAATTCAATATCATGCCTACTACTACCTATTATAAAATCATACAATCGTTAAAATATCTACTTTTTACAGGGGCCATTGTCAATTTTAGGCAAATTTATAATGAATTATATTTTTATTTATAAAAATGTAACACAATATTTTACAAAGTTACTACAATAATTAAATAATGAAGTTACTATAACGTTACTCGAAAAAGAAACTACGTTACAGTAGCAAGTAACGTTTTTTACATTACTATCCAACACTGTATATAATAATAACAACAATAGCAACAATAATATAATTATAATAATTCAATTTGTCAATTATAATTTTCTTCTTTTAATATATTTATATCGAAGTTTTAATATTTATATTAAATAATGAAAAACTGGATTTGAAAAATATTGTCTGCAAAAATTAAACATTTAAATTATTTAAATAAAAATTAATTGACTAAAAAGCTTAAGCGGATTGAATTATCATGTCATATGTATAATACTGTGCAAAAAAAATGAGCAATTATTAGTTTATTATAATTTTTTAAGTAAAAAAAAAATTATGATATGTAGGTATCAGTGTATAAAATAATACTATAATGTTTTGAAAGGTCACATTAATTATTTTATACCTTATATTTTCATTTAATAAAGTGGTTTTCTTTCTCTAGCGACAATACTTGTAGGTTCATATTTTTAAGAACTTGTCTGTATTTAATGTATTTTGTATTCATTAAGATGTTAATTTAAAAAAAACCAAATTATGAAATTATAATTTATTATGTTTTTAAATATTTTAAATTTACCTATGAAAATATTTATTTTGATATTTTATTTTTTGAATTAGTTACTATTTTGTATTTAATTTTATATTATAATTTTATATATTGTTTAAGCTGGTATTGGGAATATTGTTAAGAGTAATTAATTTTGTAATAAGTTAAAATGTAATTGGTGCATTAAGGGGCTTCGTTACTACCATATATTAAGGAGTATTATATAGATAATTTCGTTGGATGGCTTTATGCTTGTGTCAGTTGTAAATGATCATTAGTATTAGTAACCCATATCAAAATCATACAGAAAACTATTCCACACATCCATGTGCACATATCGGCAATTTATTTTACAATCGCAAAAAAAATTTATATTTTTTACTCAAAAAAAAAAAAAAAACAATTTAAATTCCACTGAATGCAATCTCTAATAATAAAATTTAAAGCATTCTACCAAGAATATTTCAAACATTATTTCTAATCAATTATTTGTATTTTAAATTGAATTGTGAAAATTGTGCAAATATTTTAATATTTAAATCACTTTTATTACAATATAAATGTTTAAATATTCATGGTATGATACCTGGAGAAAGTTCTAAAAAATATAACAATTAATATTGGAGTAAACGTGTCTGTCTGATGAAATGATCAGTCATTTTTGATATAATATATTGCAGTTATGAGGCCCCTTAAATCATTAAATGATAAACAATGTATGAACCAAGATATTAATAACAGTTGTACCAACTAAAGATAGTGACTTTATATTTATCGATGTTTGAATGTTTTAGAATAGTTTTAAACGTTTTAGTTGAGTGTAAAATTTTAGTTTTAGTAAATTGTCTATGCTTTGCTTCTTCTAAGTTTAAACTACCCATTGGCATTTTTAATACCGCATGTTAAATCTAGAAATGTATAAATCTTTCTGATCATTCAATTTAATCTATTGTTTTATTCTCATATTTATATTAACATTTAACGTTTGATATTTTTACTTGTTTTGTAAATAAATTATTACAATATTATTATTTTATATACAGTAACATGGTATTATTATTTTATTTTTTCAATTTTTAAAGTTTAAACCTATTATTAGTTATATATACCTATCTATTAGTTAATAATATACATTAGTGTTAACTTTTAAGCATGTGATTGTTTGTTACAGGTGAAAAGAAAAAGAAAACGCTATCAGTAAATCAGATTCTCTGTTTTGATGTATAATAATAAATTGATTGTTTTGTTTGTTTAAATAATTTATTTTCTGTTAATTTGAATCTAAAATTTTTGCATGAAGATTGCTGCTATGATTTAGTGTCTTGTTTCTCTTAATGTTATGATGATTTAGTATGGTATTTAAAATATTTTTATGTATATTATTTGTTTTTAATTAATAATTTACAATATGTTTTTTATTAATTTGTATTGTTTTATTTTGGGATTTTAGTAAGTTTTTATGATAGTGATTAATAAATAGATATAGTACCTATATATTATATTATAATATGCTATAGTATCTAGTTACCTACTATAGTCTTTACTATTTGTAGGTTTTTCTCAATGATTTATTAATTGTACTATTATTTATATATTGACCATGATTCCTTTTATTATGTTTCAAAATTAAGTAGAAATAACATTTAATTGTAAATTGTATTATTACTACAAATAATAAAAATTTAAGTAATGAAATAAAATTAAATGTTAATAATAATTTGTTAATGTCTATGTTATTTTAAAGTTTATACAGTCGACTCTCAGTAACTCCTTGATAACTTGAAATTCTTGATATCTCGAATAAATAAAATTCCTCTTCAAATAACAATAACATTTAATGTTAAAATAATCTTGTTAACTTGAAAATCAATTGGACAAGATTTTGATATTTTGAATTTTCTTATCTAAATTTAGTACTAAAAATATGTAGTTCATTACCGCAATTATTTTTTGCTTATAACTATTCGTAAAACCTAACCATTACAGTCGACTATCGGTAACTTGAACCTTGATGAAAAGCTGAAGAGTTAGGACATGGACATTTTAAAGCCAGCAGTGGGTGGTTAAAAAATTGGAAAACATGAAATAACATTGTTTTTAAACAAGCTTGTTGAAAGTGGTGAAAGTAGCACTAAATGTACAAAAATGTGTTGTATGGATTAATAATTTACCAAAGCTCATCAAAAATTATTCATCGGACGACATTTTCAATGTGGGTGAAACAGAATTATTTTTTAAACGTTTACCTGAAAAAACATTCATATTTAAAAGACTATCATCTTATTGTTCAGGTGGAAAACAACAATAATTCTTCAAAAATAATATATAGGTAAGTAGGTATGTATATTTTTTTATTTCTTTAATGTAAACTACATACCTACTAAATTAATGTAAACTTTTTTAAATAAATAAATAAATAGGTACTTTTTTAAGATTTTGATAACTCTAAATTTTTAGTAAGTTAAATTTTTTTTCACCCGTCAACTTCGAGTTTCCGAGAGTCGACTGTACTATATATTGTAGGTACCTATACTATATTATACTTGCAACTTTAAAAGTGAATATCTACACAATTATGATTCATACCGGTGAAGTTTTTAAAGTACCTGATATAATAAAATAAGTAGTACCTATTGTTGTATTTTACCTGGCTATGTTGGACTCGGGAGTAAAAGAACATTTGTGTTGGTTGTTGGTATAATTAACCGGTTATTAATTAACTCATAAAACTAGCTTCAAAAACCTTGTTAGGTACTAAGACCACTATTACCTATTTTAATGTTATTATTTTTTCGTTTTTGAAATATGAACAAGGTCATCTTTTGTTTAAGTATACATTTTTCGTTTTTATTTTTGTACCTAAATATTTTTATGGTAAACCGACATTTGAAATAGATAGGTAATTGATAATGATTGTACCTATATAATATTAATATGTGCGATTAAACTTGTATGGCAGTGTACAGACTACAGACTATGGCATGCTATTTATTTGTTTTTTGTTTTTTTTATTATTATTACAGACCACTAATTTCACCTGTTATATTATTACCTATATTGGGTAGGTATAATGTAAAAGACATTAACATTAACTTATCAATCAAAATGGGTTATTAATGAAAGTTAAAACATGTCCACAATAATCTGTGATTATTTTAAATTCCGAGGAAAAAAGAATTCCAAATATTGGAAAGTCGTGTAGGTATGGAAAATATTAAGGAACAAATGTATTTTATTTATTACCCACCTCGTCAATTTTGATTTTTTTACATTATGAAGTTTTGAGTTGTAATAACGATGGTGAAGTCTGAATTTGGCTATCGGACTTATATTGTTATAGACATTTGAAGTTTGATAATTTTACGATATGCAGTCATTCTCGCATAGGTATAGTTCAATTCTGATTTCACAATTAAAAACTACATAATTGTAATAAATTATAAATATAGTATAAACTAGGTAGGTATTCAAGCCGTCCTTATTTAAGGAATTTTCAATTTTGTGTCCTCTGTATAGTAAGTGCAGTCGTTCAAAGTTTTCGTTTGTATTTTGTATTCACGTTATTTAAATATCAGATTGGTCATTTTTGTTCGGCGGACCTGTGAATTAGTTCATTTTATCATTGTTGTCAGTCTTGTGAGTTGTTCGTTGGTGTTTTGTGGTTAGGTGGTCGCACGTACGCCGGGATTGCTTTCCCTTTGTTTTTATTGTATTTCAAATATTTTATTTCAATTACGTCCCCCTGTACGGCTGTGTTTGGGATTAAATCTGTCACCTAACACAAAGCATATTATGGGCTTGAAAATAATTAAGTATACCTACCTATTCAGTGGACACAACATTAGGCATGAAAGAAAAAGAAATCTACTTTTTTTATTGTTATAATAGAGTACTGTTAAAAATATATGATATAATGTATATATATATATATATATATATACCTATAAATATATAATATAAATTATTATCTACTAAGGTCATTTGTTATTGGTGTAAGAGTGAAATTATATGGCCATAGTGAAAGAAATTTCAATTAAATTTATCAAAGAAAGAAATGAAAATTGGTACCTAATACAAAATTGAATTATATACCTACCTATATTTTGGTTTGAAATTTAGTCATGTAAATTTAAATGAAAATAAATTGGACAAGACGGATGTGGACATCTCAGGGTTTTCAATTTAGGTAGAGACAAAAAAAATGTATTCAAAATTATTTAAGTGTAAGTACCAATACTAAATGAATCAATAAATTTTTCCACAATACTCATGTCATTTGGGATTAGTGTGAGAATTATTATATATGGGCATAGCGAATGAAATTTCAATTAAAATCACTGAAAAAAGAAATGAAAATAGGTAGGTACTTACATAATAATAATATGTTATATACCTTAAATTTTGGATTGAAATTTACTCCGTAGGTTTTTCAATTTGGGTAGATGCAAAAAATATTTATTTATACTTATATTTGTATAAGTACATATAAAAAAAGAATGAATAAATATTTCACTAATCAGGTGATTAAGGATAAGTGTAGGAGTGACTTTATATGGCCATAGAGAAAGAAATATCATTTAAATTTAACAAAGAAAGAATTGAAAATAGGTAAGTACCTAATACATATGTGTATTATATACCTATATTTTGAATTAAAATTTAATTTAGAAATTTTAGGTTTGAAATTTTATTGAAAAAAAATTGTACAGGATGGGTGTGGACCCCGCAGGTTTATCAATTTCGGTAGATGCAAAAAAAAAGTATTCATACTTATATTCGTATAAGTACTAGTATTTATACAAAAAGAACGAATACATTTTTCAGTAATGAGGTAATTTAGGATTAGTGTAGCCATTGAGAAAGAAATTTCAATTAAATTTACCAAAGAAAGAAATGAAAATAGGTACATAATACACATTTGTATTATATACCTATATTTTGAATTAAAATTTGAATTTGGAAATTTTAAGTATGAAATTTAATTGAAAAAAAATTGGACAGGACGTGTGTGGACCTCACAGTTTTTTCAATTTGGGTAGATATAAAAGAAATGTATTCATTATTTTATTGGTATAAACAATCATACTTATGATTATATTACCTATGACTAATTACCAATACTTCACTACCTATGACTATTACCATTGATTATACTACCTACGACTATACTACTTATGACTATACTACCTATGACTATACTATCTATGACTATGACACAAGATAAAAAGAAATTCAATTTTAATTTACTGTTTTGCAAAATTGATGTTATTAATTTAAGAATGATCTTGTATATTGAAAACTATATTTATCAACCTTCTTTTAATAATTATATACAAGTCACGTGTTCCCATGTGTCAATGTCACATTCTCACTTATCTCACATGGTGATTTATGTCACAATGTGACATATTATACATATTTTCGTATAATAAGTATTTTAAACTTATCTTAAAATATTAAAACTATATATTTCTTAAAAACATTTTTGAGGCCACCCATACTTTTACACAGGAATAGATGAACACCCAAAACACCCCTTAAAAATATAAACTTAAGTCAGAAAAGTTTACGTTACATATAGCAACTATGTAGAGTTTTCGATGAAACCAATTTCGTTGGGATTACATGTGGAACAAATTTTCTATACATTGTAAGGTTCATTTCAGTAAGTTAAGCTGCGCTCACTCAATGACAGTAGCGCAAGAGAGTAACTGTCACGATTATACTCTCCAAAAATCATATATGTATATGATATATAGACATGATAGTCACTCTCGCACTATCATATTTTCATGATAATGCCTATCACGGCCTATATACCTACTATACGTAATTGATTTTGGGAGAATACTATCGTGACAGCTACTCTCTTACGCTACTTTCACCGTGTGAACGTGGCATTAATATAATAGTTTGTTAAAATATGACTGTATTTCAGTATGCAGCCATAGTGAACTATGTAGTCTCCTGTAATTTTTTTTTACATAATATCTATATATTTACAGGAAATCAGCTTTAAGTCGTAATACAATATTTAGCCTTTACTTATACATTTATAATGTACTTGTAAGAGCCTATTTGCATATATTCAATCCCTATATTGCATCTCGGGAGATACCACATTGAGGTTGGCTCTTATCGCCCCCCAAAACGAATTTTTTTTTAGCAGCATAAAATCAATTATAAAACAAATACTACTCATTATTAATAATGTTGCCAACCAATTATTGTTGACCAACTACTGGCCAATCCTTGTGATTTATCCATCACCCCAATAGATCACCAAAGATATTTTTCGATTATTATGGATTTCGACTACAATTATGTACGAATTTAGATATCAATGAAATACTCATCAAAGCATATTTTATATTATCATTACTATTGATTATTTTATTCAATGTTAGTTTGGTCATATTCGTCTTCCTGCCTATTCTTTTAATCGTAATAAAAATATTTCTTTTGCTGCATTTATCACAATATTATAGAGGTACATTCATCATACATTTGTTCATTATTCTTCCTATATACAGCCAGAAGATGTACCATTCCACTTTTTCTCTTCTTATAAAGAATAGCGCTCTATAAGAACGCTCTTTTTTTCAGTTCAAAATTCAGGGTAAAAAAACAAAATAAGTAGGCAACGAGTAAAAAAAAAAAATCGTCTCATATGTTTTTTAAATGGCGTATTCTTGTATATTAAATCACTGCTGCAGTATATGGAATAAATACAATTTATATAATTATGTATATATAGTGACAATATATATTACGATTTTAATAATAAAACTAAATAATGACTTTTTTTTCGCAAATTCAACTAAAATATTAAGGCTGCTGTTCAAATACGAATATTATTTTTAATATTAGTGGGTTTCGTTCAAGCCCGTTAAGGGACAAGACCCACGCACGGCACGTATATGTGCTATTCGCAATACATCTTGTAGTTCAGGGAGAGCCCGGCATATCACCTATGCGATCCCTTGTCGCCTGTGGACCACGAGCACCGGCCCGGAGTATAAGGTCGTACCAGTTCACGGGTGAATGCATATACCTCAGTCCCGATGTACGACACTGGTCGGATCACCGGATTTATGGATACGGGTATCCTTATCAGTGTTCCTGGCCGATAAAGCGGTATTGAACCTATCGGGTGAGTGGCACCGCACGAGATTGCCGGTGGCCCGTAGACTCCGTGCTAACCCCGAACGGACACCCTAACGCCGAGGAACTTTTACCTATAGCCGAGCTTGGCTTTAAACCACAGATTAGCTCTTACTACAGCCACCACGGAGCCAAACCCCTCCTGAAAACCGAAATCTCCGAGATTAGGCCAGTCGTTCACTCAGCCGAAGCTGTTGTGCATAATGAACGGGGCATTCCGACCTACCCGTGGTACCGCAATTATGATCCCATATTTTACTTAATTTTTTTTCTACATTCTCAGATTTTTGTTGTTAATTTTTGATATATTTGTTCAAATGATGTGGTTAATTAATTATCTATAAGAATAATAATTGCCATGCTATGCTTTATAATACTTTTGTGTAGTACACCATTGTGCTTATTTTACAATTAAAATAAATATTAAATAATAATGAACAACCTTAATAAAACTATAACCTCAAATAAATTATCCAATAAGAACATCAGAGTAACGACAGAACCAAAATATAATAAACTACAATTATTATTTAATATTTCATATTGTCATAACTATACAAACATTTATTTTTAAAAAAAATTGGTGAAATTATATTTAAATTCGTCTTTTAACCTGAATTTAGAAATGAGGATATTTTTTTATTAAATATGGGTAATACATAGCAAATAACTTAAACACATTTATTTTAACACGTCCATAATATAGACGATATAGCAAAATTACACTACACAAAACAATAAATGTAATGTCTTTTAATATGTAGTGTAATTTTGCTATATTGACTATTAGATGGATGGAGACAAAAAATGCAGGTGCAATGTCTTCTTAAGGAGCGTACACATCTGAGCAAATTCAGGCCCAGCATGGGTGCACACCGCAAGCCACTTGAGAAGATGTGGCTCGAACTTGAAGTGAGAACACACGCTCGGCTTGAATGTACTCAGGTGTGTACGCTCCTTTTCAAGTACACTATAAATGGATAACTAAAGACTAAATATTATATTTCGACTTGTATAGATATTCTGTAATTAATACAATTTACTGGAGACCATAAAGCCTACATAGGTCACATATAGAAGTACAGCCATATTTAACAAACAATTATATTATTTACTTACTAAAAGGAACCTTGAAAATGTATAGAAAACGTCGTTCTTAATGCTATCCCGCTGAAGTGGTATCATCGAAGAACTCCCACCTAGTTGCGATGCAACGTACGCTTTTCTGATATAAATTTATATTTTTAGTGTTAGTTCAAGTTTTTGTGTGTAAAAGTATGGGTTTTTGCTCAAAAATGTTTTTTTTTTTAGAAATATATTGTTTTAATATAATATATTATATAATTATATTATCTAATATACCTACTTAGGTATATTACATAACATATTTATATTATATAAATGATAAGTTGTAAGTACTTACTATACCAAAATTAGTGTTATGACCTATGAAAACACTTTGTGTGACTTTTAATTATTTAATTATTAAATTAAATATAGTTTTTAATACATAAGATAATGTAGGGAGTATATAGAGAATGTGCAATGGTAATACAAATATTTAGTGTTCAATTAAGTTAAATTAGAACTCCTTGTATACTAACTAACTAACTAACTACTGCTAAATTTATTCAATCAATATACTGAAAGAAACTTCGACTAACCATTAAACCATTTGATGACACTATTGATTATTTCCATGACATGCAGAAAAAAATCGGTGAAACCGGTAGATACATTTGTCTTCATTACGAATTGTCAATTCCTCATCATTCGTCAACAACATCATCATTCTTCCATAATCTGATGTACAAAATAAATTTTATTAAGACCAATTGGCAATTTTGTAAGTAGATATATATACTCGTAATATAAATTATTACAATATTATAATTAGATAGAAACAATTTATATACGATTAATATACATTACACATAAAATTAATTTGCGACTAAAAATAATTAAGACAGAAAATATGAGGATTCTTTATTTATTGAACGAAGTATTCGGTGTAAAGGATTTCTAAGGCGAGAATGCAGTAGAATGTCAAGAAATAAAGAAATTGCGGCATAAGAGAGGAATCTATTTTGTTTAAGTTTTAATCATAGTCATACCGCTCTATATTCGCCCATAGTTATAATATACCTACTCATCTATCATATTATATTTAAATTTTGAATCTATGATAAGTAAAAAAGAAGTTATATATAGAAATTGAGAAAGTATTTTAATATTGTTAAAACTTATGTATAAGTGACTTTTAAAGAGTTTAAATACTTTTATTAAAATTGATAGAAAACCATATTTTAGATACGATATTATAGGGATTTTGCAAAAATATAAATTACCTAACATAGATGTTACAGCAATTAAAAAATTAAAAAATAAAGATTTTTGAAAATTCTAAATTGTGCTATAGAATAAGAGAATTATAAAAAATTTATGAGATCATAAAAATGTACAACCAACTATACCACAGATTAATATTCTATTTGTATAGGTATATTTAATATTTTTACATCCACCCAAAGGCCAAATCCAAAATATTTAATTTTGCACATCTCATATATAATTTTTATTCTAAACAAAAAACGAAAAATTAGAAATAAAATTAAAATATTTAAATCAAGAAGTATACCTGTTAGTAAGTATATGTTCTATACTATAATATAATTTGAATATTTATAATAAAAAGGATAATACTTAAAAATTAACACCTACATCTACATTTTAAAAGCTTTTTAAGAACAATTAATATTTAATACACATAATTTGAGTTCTATTGAAAATTAATATTATTAATTATTATTAAGCATTTGTATTTTTTTATTCGTTTCGATTTCATTTTTCTATTTTTTCCGTTATTGTTTTCGATTTTCAATATTCTCGTAGTTAATTTTTTCCGTTTAAATTATTTCGCTTAAAAATGTTGATTTAAAAACTTTTCTATCCCTGACATTTTGTATAACATATAAAGATTTGACTATTTTTTTATATTGCTTATTTGTATCTACAAAAACACAGGGGCAAGAACGAAGTCATTTTTTGCCCAACTGTAGGGATGAAGGAAGGTTTCTCGTAACCAACATTTCTTGGTCTAACTAGTGGACTGAACTTTACATGGTCGGTAGTAAACATAGCAATTAGGAATGTAAAAAAAAAATCTTTGTACTTTGAGTCTAGTGAAATGAGGCGTGAAAACTAATAACGTGAAAACTATAAATTTTTTTATATTGCTTATCTGTATCTACAAAAACACAGGGGCAAGAACGAAGTCATTTTTTGCCCAACTGTATGGATGAAGGAAGGTTTCTCGTAACCAACATTTCTTGGTCTGACTAGTGGACTGAACTTTACATGGTCGGTAGTAAACATAGCAATTAGGAATGTAAAAAAAAAATCTTTGTACTTTGAGTCTAGTGAAAACTTATGCCCACTAGTAATAGAAGAAAATAATAAATCATCAGAACAATTTTAATTGTTCATAATTCAATTAAATAAGTATGTATTTTAATACATATAAGACTACACTATACTATATAAGACGCCTCCTTAGGGACAAAAAAATAAAGAAACGTTTGATACAAAATGCTTTAAAAACATCATAATTTTCACCCTTTCCAATGTACCCTAATTAACTATTAACGTTCAATTAAATGGCAACTCTTATTAGTTTTATTTTAAAAATATATTAAAATGTTTCTAAAATTAATTTTATAGTGTTTATAATATTTATTTAGTGAAATAAATATACATAAGAACATTAAGTTAGCTCTTTATAAGAGAGAATTCATTATTTTTTAATATCTACTTCATAAAATAATAATGAATTACACAATCATTTAATACCGTGTGGTCAATTGAATAATAGGTAAACAAGATATTGTCTATCGTGTGAAAATTGACACAATATGGCAAACAATTATCTAACATTATATAGTGTTAAATAATATTGCTAATTATATTTTAGTACCTACAAATAGCAACTGGTTTTTTTTAAAAAATGACGTTAATTCATATCAATACGTAATTTTAAGAGATTATACAGCTGAAACGAAATTAACTAAATACAAATATTAAGCAATTAAATTAATTAAAAAAATATCCGAATACTTTTCGGAAATTTAAAATATAGGTTGTGTTTTATTTTATTAATAATACCTACGTTACTTGAACAATACAATAAAAAAAATCTTATTGTACAAAAAAATATAAGTAAATAATATCCAAACTACTAATGTTTATAATATTGAAATTAACTTCAAATTATATTTAAAATATTCTACAATTGTATTTTTTATTTGAAAACTATAAAAAATTTGGGATTTCGACTTTCATTCTCATTAAAATCTTTCTAAGATTAGACTTTACGAATTATCAATTTTCAAGTTTAAAACCTTTTATTTTGACAGTGGCGTATTTTCTGGGGGGGGGGGGTGATCTAAAATATATGGAAATCCAAAAATTTATATAACTATTATATATTTTACTATCTTTAGGGACAAAATAGGGACAAAAAATTAATTGACAGACACAGGACTACATTGAATTGATTACATGGAAAAAATGTGATCATTAAACATGAAAGAAGCGAGTGACAAAATGAGTTTTTTAACATTAAGTACTTACCTACATATTTTTCTATTCAGACATTTTTTTTCTAATTTTTTAATAGTAATATAAATAAACTGTACAGTAAATCGTGGTTTATATTATTAGATTATTTTAAGATATTTATTTAAAAATTAAGAATATTTTTGTTTAATATTTTGGTATAAGTTAACCTGATGAAAAGGTTAAGTCTTTGACAGAGATACTGCATAAAAATCGCAGACTACAGGATAGATCATGAGAGTTATAAAATATATAATATTAAAACATTAATAAACACAGCCTACTCCTAGTGTTTATACTAACTAATTACAACAGTATACTAAAAGGAGAATATAATACCACTAACCACTTGATAACACTACTGAGTATTTAAATGATGCATTAGAATCAAATCCATGAAATCGGACAAATTTTCTCCACATCCTTGACATTTTCTTGGACGATTGAACTTAATGCTATCAATCTCCTAAATCACTATGAATAAATATACATTCAAACATAGTATAATATAAATATTATAATAATAATTAACACGAAAAACAAAATGGGATACACACGATCGAATACACAATATTATATTGACGGTAAAATGGAATAATTTAATTTAAAAAAAATGTTATTGCAAATTATTGTAGAATTTCATAATCCACATCGAATGTCATGAAAAACAACGAAAATTGTAGGTTCATTAGCAAAAATATTGATAAACAATTTTAACTTTTAGGTATTTTTGATAGCGTTTTTAAAGTTTTCCGAAAGTAGTGTTTTGTACTTATTCCTTTTTACGCGGACACCGTCCATATATTTTTGTGTTCAGTTAAAAATTATAAAAACACGTTTAGGTTTTTTTTAACGTGAATATTTTTGTATAATATAAAAATGATATTTATTTTAATATTATTATATTTTTTTTATAAATAAATAATATTACATGTAATAATAATAAATATTATTACATATTATTAAGTTTTTAATTTTTAAATTTTTTAAATTATTGGTAGGTACTTATAATATAATTAAATTTTTTTTAAATTTATATTGTTTAATAGGTGTTTTAACTCTAAATATAACTAAAACTCAATTGAAAAAGTTCTATATATATATATATTGATGGATATCTTGGCAGGATTCTCATAGAGATGATAACATTTTATAATAATGATTATTTATAATATATATTAGATACATAAGTAACTAAAAAACTGTTAAAAAAAAAAATTACATACAGTTTACGAACATTTCTTTACTAGTAAAATTCATATCACACAATATCAAAAAATATCTATTGTTAATAACAGTTAGTTATATATTATTATACTACTCATATTATGATCATATTAATATATTTTGTATATTTTATCAAATATGTATGATTTCGATAAAAAAATCATTGGTAAAGTTAACGTGAACAAACGAAACTTATATACATGTACCTACATATTCGCAAGGCTGGGCAAGTTAACGAATTTTTTTAATGCAATAAGTTAAATTAGTTTAAAAATATGTTAATTTAAGCTTAAATTATCTTATATATTTTTTTATTTACTTTTTAAGTTAAAATTTAATTTTGAAAAAAATAATATCTTACCTAGTTATAAGTTAAAATTTGTAATTAACAATAAAAAATTATAAAATAACTCTTATTTGTTTGTTGCTACAATATTATATTTTTGTTTTCACCACTAATATTATTATTAAACATACAGTAGGTATTATATAATTATATAATTAATAAATATATTTAAAATATTTGATAAACACAATTAACTAAAAATATAGCTCAACACGAAAATATCGACAGTTTCGACACAAAAACTAACTGACCTGTGTTGCATTAGCTAATAAAACGATAATTTACTAAAATTTACGGTAAAATCTTCGTGTACCCGTCTTAATTTTGGCTTATCGTGATTGGAAATTTCCCAAAATAACAATATTACATGACATCTAAATATTACAATAATAATGCGAAGATAATGAGAGCTACGTACCACAGTAATACTATACTTTTCACAATATAGGTAATTCTATTTATATATAAAGCATAAAGAGTAATATAATAATATAAACTTATCTAAATGGTAGAATTAGTACAATTTCCTATACTTAAAAATAAAAATCTTATACAGAAAATTTGGATAGTTTTTTATAAAGTTAACATTTTAAGTTTTCAAAAAAGTGACTTATTAAGTTAAGAGTTAATTTTTAAAAAGAAACGTGTTAAGTAAATTTATTAAAATTAACTTAATTTTAAATTTTAACTCGTTAATACCCAGCTTTGCATATTCGTACATGTGTAGTTTTACCGATAAATTATGGACAAGCAGATAAAATTTCATGAAAAATCATGAAAAGTAATTAGAATTAAAAATTTTTCTTAGATGTAAATTTTGAAACTAAAACAAGTATAATATTATTTTGTATTTATACACAGGTATTTACATAGTACATATCCCATATTATGATAAATGGGCTGACATTCCATCATTTTGTCAAATGTTTTTACGATGTTTCCAGACTAATCATATTTTCCACGTTTCCATATTCCCGGTGCATTTTATATAATTAAAAAGACATTTATGCATAAATTATTCTCATGCAATTATTTAAAATTTTTACGTACTTTGTTTGTACATGTAGAATATTTGGTAATCATATTTCTATAAATGGTAGTAAGATCGTTTGACTTGTTTTTACGTTGTTTCTATGTAAATACATATAATTCCTTTAAATATATAAATAAATTAAATTAATTAATTTATTAAAGTAATTTGTAAGTAGTATAACAATTATGTTGAAGACTTAAGCAAAAAAAAAAATTGTTTTTAGTATAAGGAATATATAAAACATAAAAAGTAAATTCGTCATTCAAAGTTAAACAAATATCCCTCTATGCTATATCCATCGATCAATTATTATTTAACTAATTTTCTTTATTCGAATATAATAATACAATGAATGATATAGAATGATTTTAATACAATTTGTATAAGTTTTGCAGTCTTGGTCGGTTTATATTTATAAACATATTTAAAGTACCTAATAACAAATACCTACTCAATAGTAGGTACTCGTACATATTAATAAAGAACAGTAAAATAATAAAATAAATATATTTACATAGAATCAAATTAAACGTTTACCATTAAAAGCATCAATGAAATACACATATAGATGAGTGCAGCGAAGAAAAACAGTGAGTTTAATGGCACACTTTAATTCCGGACTTATAATATAGTCCGTGTAATTATTTTCCGGAATTTTATGGCCTCCCATCAGACGGTGTTTATATGTTAACGATAGCATATTGGTTCTATAGTTGGTACTTTTAGCAAGACATTTTTCCAGTAGGCTATTCCTCAAGCTTGAAGAACAACTGCTTTCTATATATGGTGTACCTATGAACCTTATACACGAGTAGCCGTCTGACAATACGATTTGGCTGACTGAAGGAACTTTAAGGGGGAGGAGGTAAATCGACCTCCCCTAGTTACCCCTCTGCAGCTACTAATAGTATTAGCATAATTAGGTATTATTTTTTTTTCAAATACCTAATTGTACCTATACATGTAAAGTGAAATATTTTTTTAATCAAATTTTCGATTTTTTATTGGCCATAGATATATAGGTAAGTTTATATAATTTACAATATACAATAATATTATATATACCCGAACCCAATACACAATTATATATTATTACGATATTATGTAGTCATAATAATATGCATAATGGTATTTATATATATATAGGAAGGTGTACACACCGTCGATTTACATAATAATATTATTCTTATTCCAACACGTTTTCTCCCCTGCACGCGCGAGAAGAGGGTTGCGAACAAACTGTCCTGCGTGTAGTCCCACGTATACGCATAGGCAAATAGGCCGGTAGTTAACGTAAACATTCGGTTAAATTGTAGTTGTTTCGAAACGAAATATGTGTATATTAATATTATATTACTATGGCAGCAGTGCACTTATTGATCGTATATACTGACGAACGATTAAAGTCAGGCAGGGCTGCACGATACAACCTCATATATATATATATATGTTGGTATTATATAATATGCTTATACATTTTATGTCGTATTTACTCGTATGTCCTATATGTTTATTTTTATTATAAATATATTACAGATATACGTATTTTCTATTTATACGAATCGCGCGACCCTCGGGCCAATAATAGGTTAGCGTCCAGGTGTAGACACCCATTATTATTATTATTATTATTATTATCATTACTTTACGATTGTGGAAGTATACGATGTGTATCGTATATTATGAGGTAGGTATATGTGAATGAATATATATATACATTATTATCCCTTTGACCGAGTGTGTTGTCGATGTATACTGACGCAGTCGGTGCATATACAGGGTGTTTCTAAAATGAATACCGATAATAATTCACATACGTACATACATACATACTCCTCAGCGCAGAGGTGATACAACGACGAATGTTTTGAAAAAAAAAAAAAAAATGTTTTCCCTTTAAAACCTATGTTTTTTTTTTTTTAAATTATTACTAACAGTATAATATATTGAGATAAATGTACATACAACATTAGAGCCGTAGCAAGGGCTTGGCGAAACTGGTCCAGGCCAAGGGCCCAACAGAAAAAGGGGCGTAAAAATCGAAATTCAGTAATATCTATCGCTAAATTTTTAAGACTGGGGGGCGAAAATTCGACGGGCAAAATCTTGTAAAAGTAAGTTGATGACTTTATTTTTTTGCTTATTGACTAGATTTTTAAGAAATGGTGGCACAACTCCAAAAAATTGACGATTCTTTTTCGTTTTTACCCATTTAGGGGCGAAAATTTGGTTCTTTGCTAAGGGCACTATCGAATCTTGCTAGGGCTCTGTACAACATACACGATGGTATGTTAATTTCTTGTAAATTTCTCATATGTCACGTTATTTTCCCCATTTTCGCCCGTTTTCGAACGTTTTGACGCTCATCAGTGTCGCCTGGTGTTGTCGCATGATGAAACAAGCGACGTCACATATCGACTCATATATATTATGAGAAATTTGAGGGAAATTATTTTTTATTAATTATCATGAAATATTTTCTACGCGCATTACAATATTTTAAGAATAAATACGTAGAAAATTCAAGTTTTTTTTTTATTTAAAAACCGTGCGTTACTTAATCAAGTATATGTTAGACGTCAACGAATAAATTGTACCATAATATTTTCCATGCATTTCTCATACGTATCGATATAATGTCATCATGGTGACATTGGGCGACACTATATAAGCGTTAAAACGTTATAAAAAAAAAAAAAAAAAAAAAAAATGGGCGAAAATGAAGGGAAATTCGGAAGTTATACGATTATAATTACGATATCAGTCCGCGATTTTGCATGAAAATTTCACAGAAAATATCATATTTTTACGATTGATCTCATAATACTACTATGAATTACAATTTAAAAACTTAGTTTTCAAAGGTAGAAAGATTTTTTCAAAACTTTCGTGGTGGGAGCGAATAGGGATAATCGAGAAATAAATGGCTAGGTAATCCCAATTGTAAAATCGATTTTATAATACTGTTCAAATATGGATGAGGCGATCACCACGTCGCCTCCCCCCCCCACAAAACCGTCACTGCTGTATTATATAATATATGTGTACGAATTTTCGGTATTCGTTTTAGAAACACCCTGTATATGCGTATTACCTAATATTATTATATCTTGGAAAGTCGGATATATATATATATATATATATGTGTATATAAGCAAGGGACGACGTGTTGTGCAGCCCCTAACATCATAATGGTTAGATAGCAACGTCTATCCCCACTCCGATTTTATTGGATTATACGGTTGAGGGGAAGGATATATATATAGAAAAAAAAAAAAAAATGAAAAAAAAAATAGGGAACGGTCGGGGTAGAGACGAAGTTAATCACGCGTGTAGGTATAGGTATATATAGTTCGCAGGTCTTGGAAAGGCTTCGCGTGCCCCGTTCATTACCTATGTACCTGCACGGCGACACAGTCACTGTATTATGTTATACCTGTACTGATGTGCGGCCGTCGTGTGTTGTATCGTTTTGACTTTCGAGGGTCGCCTAGGCGGCTAAACGCGTACATATTATACGGTATATTACAACAGTACGGACGGTCGACGTAACAGAATATACGCAGGTTAGACATTATACGTACTTATATCGTTATATATATATATATATATATGAATGATAGATGGATTGATAGCTGGCAGGTATACGATAACGGACGACGAAACTTTTGGCGGAAAATTTTGCGACGGCTCCTCTTATATTCGGTCGTCGTGTAATGATGATAACGTCATGTAACCGTACAACGGGACGACCGTATGGTGAATGCGATTGTACAGTGCGAACGAGATATATATAAATGTGCAATTTTGAAATGCACCGAAATACCGCCGCGCAGAACGATAACAATAGGTAATAATTATTATCGTCGTCGTCGTCGTCGTCTTCTTCAGCCGAGTTTGGCCGCTAAACCCGTTCGGTTTCCGAATATTATAATAATCGCCCAATATCCAATATAACAAATCGGTCGCATCGGCCCGAGCGAGTGCAATCTACCTACGTACGTATCTATATATTATGTATGTTATCATTTCGTATCACAGTAATTATTATTATTACCTATTATTGCAGCATTTACACGCTTATACCGAGATATAAATTTCGTTTTTTTTTTTTTATAATCATTGGTAGGTATCGTTTATTTTAATCGGACGTAGTTTTTCACAGAGCAGCGACCGCGGATAGAGAGTTTCTGCGACCCGAACAAATTACGAGAACGAAAAACTCACCGTAAACTGATTCTCGTATCCGAGAAACAAAACACCAAAATATAGTTTTTGCGACCCGTATACGAGAAACGTAAACATATTTTACGTTTTACGTTATTTTATGTTTTAAGTACTATCATATTTCAGTACTGTTTGATCGGACTCGAACTGATGTCAAAGTGTGTTATATACACTGCGGTATATATACAGTATACTAAGTCATATTTTTGAGTATTCTCCAGAAGTGGCCATATTTATCCCCTGTCTCCCAATGAGCACCAATGGATAGCAAAATGAGGAGTAGCAAAAACCACGAGGCACTTGGTCCACCTCCCCTTGTGCTATGAGCAATCCAAAATTCGGGTTACTACCTAAAAAATGGGACTACCTAAAAAAAGTGATTTTTAGTTATGTTATATTCAATATATTATGTACAATACATTTTGCTAATGGTCTGAGCTGTTATTTGCGCTACGGCGATTCTTTCGTTAAATTGTTTTGAAACCTTTTTAGATAAAAATAAATTCACCAAAATTTGTAAATTATAAGACGTTTATAAATTATGTTTGTCATTTTCGTACATGAGAAACTGTACTCGTCTCGTACACGAGAACGGTAAACACATCCCGAGAATATTATGCACGTGCACTCCTACGGTCACGGGATTTTTTCGTATACGAGAAACAAATTGACGGGTCACAGAAACTCTCTAATATCTATTCGTTTATAACGTCACACGGCCACCGATTAGAGCCAATTTCTACGCAAGGCATTATATTTATCTAAAGCGCGAGCGATTTTTTCTGTTTTGTTTTGTTTCTTTTGACGTTCTGGGTTATTTATGGACGTTTCACCGAACGTAGGATAAATATATAGTATATATATATATATTGCAACTATTGAATTTATATTAGGTATATATTGTAGTATAAACATTTCAGACATAAATGTAAATTAATGACCGGGTTTTGATTTTATACAGATTAAATCGATCGGGTATACCTATACAAATGAAAAATACGTTGTACGCATTTATCACGACATTTAATTCATTAGATAATTTAAAAACCGATGTATGAGACATCAAGACTATAATATAATATAGTATTATTAATATATTAATACTATATTATTAGTGGCGTATTTACCGAGGGGGGGGGGAGGTTCTGACCACCCCCCAGAAGCATAAAAAAAAAAAAAAAAAAATCATTAAAATGTATATCATTTCAATTATTATTTATTTTAAATTATTAATTATTAATTTATTTATTAAGTAATATTATGTATTTTTAGTTTTTAACTATAAATTGTATTACCAACTTTTCTTTTTAATAATTATAACACATTGAATCGTGCTGTAGTACTAAAACAATAAATTCTGTTTTTTTTTATCTGAATTATATTTCTATAGGGCTAAAATCCCTCTCCGCTGATAAAAATTGAAAATATGCCACTGTATATATATTTTTTTTTTTTTTTTTATTATTATTAATACGGGCTTGGCCCAAAGTACAGTAGGTATAAGTAAGTAAATATACATGCAAGCAGTAAGTCAGTGGAAGTGAAACGGAACCAGGAACTATATTGGTGACAGAAACTAGGGTTTACGTTAGCAAGACGCATCATACGGTGGATTGGATTGTTCGACCCATAATTGGTGGTGTGCATAGGAATGGTAAAGGATGTGGTGGACCGGGTCAGACGTGAAGGGACTCGAAAGTTGATGAGGGAAAGGAGCGTAGGTGCGTCAAACGAACCAATAATGAGGTTACGGAGGAACTTCAAGTTAATATCAACTCTTCTATCGGCTAGCGTTTGTAGGCCAAGCTCATGAAGAACTGGAGAGTAGTCATGCAATGGATGAGGGATATTCAGCACATGGCCGGCATAGGATAGAAAGCGCCTTTGGACTCGCTCGATGATTGCAGAGTCGAAGGCTGAGTAGGGATCCCATAAGACTGACCCATACTCAAGCAGGGGTCGCACTAAGGAACAGTAGAGAGCCTTCAATGGAGAGGTTAACTTAAAATCGGACGATATTCGTTTTACGAACCCTAGTGTCTTATACGCCTTACAACTAATTAATTGGATGTGATGATGGAAACTAAGGTCAGCCGATAAAAGAACACCCAGGTCTTTTTTACGACTGATTGACATAAGATTAAAATTATTAATCGTGTAGGTGTGACTAATTAAAGTACGGGATCTGGAGAAAGACATGGACTGGCATTTATTCACGTTCAAGATTAGACCAATAGCCTCAAACCAATTTGCCAAGGTGTTAAGTTCGTCTTGACACAGGAGACAGTCGGATTCGTTCCTAATTCGATGAAAAATTTTTAAGTCGTCCGCAAAAACTAGGATATTGCAATTAGGGATAATTTTATCTAATTCTAATCAAAATTTTCAATAACAAATACTTTTTCAATTACGTATGACCATAAAAATTAGTTCGGGTGCACACAGATAGATTACCAGGTTCATATATGATACTTTAGACGTGATTGGTGAGTTTAGATAAAGTATAGAGGTACTACTGAGAAGTTTACCGTATATCGTATATAATACTCATGCAGGAAACTTGTTAAATTTAGCACATAATCAATTTGTTCCATAATAGTAATGGGTTTATTATTTGGAAATTATAGTACAATTTTACAATATAATGGTAGAGGATAAAATCTCTATATAATAGATAAGGTTTTCTAAGTATTAGGGGGCGTTCAAGTATTCATAAGCGCCTATGGGGAGGGGAGGTCTGCCGTGTATTTACATTTTCTGAAAAGGGGGATGGGAAGTTAAAACCATGCTGTCGTCAGCTGTCATAAAAAAAAAAAAAAAAAATATGTAAAATAAAATTCAAAATATGTAACAAAATTTTTCATTCATTTTTAATTAATTCATATAAAATTCGGAAATTTTTTATTATTCTTTTTTTCAATAGAAGGAGTTGTCGGGCATATACTGACATAATAAAGTAGGGGGATTGCACATTTGCTGACAAGGGGGAGAAGGGGGTCTAAAAAGGCCAAAAATGTACTGATCTAATACTTGAACGCCCCTTAGAGTTATTTTTATTGTAATAGATTTAATTTAATTAAAATTCATAAACTAAGATTTGAATTTATTTTTATTATATTTATTATAGATAGTGTTGTTTTGAATGGTCCTAAAGTGTCCATGGATAATCCAAATCTTGTAAGAAAATTGCGAGATAACTTTTTAGTTAAACCTATTCAAGAAAATAAAGGCAGGCGAATTCGTTACAATTTATCAAACATGTCAATAATTGATCAATCAATGGGACAAGCTGCTGAAATAAGGAAAATAATTGATTATACCGTAATAAACCATAATAATATAAATATTGTTTATATATTGTCTTTCACTGGAAAAAATCGCCCATATGCTAAAATATAATTTTTCATCAGAGACAAAATCTTTTTTGTGTACCATGTTTATATGCACAGTTGAAATCAATTTATCTCAATACGTATTACTCGTAAAATTGAAGCGCATATACACAGGTGTTAAATTGACTTTGTATATATCAGTCGCACTTAAAACAGTTTAGCCAATTTATATATGAATTATGGTTTTAGAAGTTTATCCAAGTTAACTGATTGTTATTATTGTAAACATGATAATAAATTATTAATTAACCATCATTCCTAGCATTCAAAAAAATACTCATTTGTGTATTTATAAAATTAAAATTGTAAAGTTATATAAAACGTTTTTACATAATATAATATGAATATATTTAAGGTTTTACAAAAGAAAAAAAAATGTTCAATATGTTTTTCAATTTTGAATGCCACATGGGAGATTATTTTCAAGTTAAATTTGTCATAATTTAAATAAATGCATAATCATATTTTGTTCATATAGGAGGTATTTCAAAATTGGTCATAAAAAAAAGATAGCAGATTATTTTATATTAAAGCTTATTTTTTCTAAATTCCGGGATATCAAAATCTCATTTTGCTAAATTTGCTCAATGTTCATGGGAAATTTTTTCTCTGTAAACGACGATAAACAGGGTAAATTTTTTAATGTGATCACATAATTTTCTTCATAAATATTCTTTTTTTTTTAAAATATTTGTTTTTATTAACTTTATAGGTAAAATTATGTCTATATTTTGATAAAAATTTCAAATGTATTACTATTTTTTATCCTTAAATGGTAACATATATTTTTGATTTGATAATTCAATTTCAAATATTAATGACATTTTGATGTATTATATCAAATAATGGATCAACATTTAAAATTTTAAAAGAAGAGAGTAGTGCAGAGTATTAATTATTTTTAGTAACTGCTGGGATAAAATTATACTCAGTCTCAAAAATACAACTTAAAAGCATAGGTTACCATTTAAAAAAAATATATAACCTACTATATAATAGTACTACCTAATAATAATAAACATAAAAAATAGTAAAATAATCAAATTTTGTTTATAAAATTGCAACAGTGTCAATTTTTTTTTTTTTTAAATTAACATTTTCAGAAAAAATTATGTGAGAACACTAAAAGAATCACTCTGTACATATACAATTGTCATCAGATAACTTGGCAGAGCATTCAAGTGGTTCCGTTGTTGATTATAAATAATTATTCAAAACTTATATATCTGTACGATTGTTGCCCTGTGGTCTAGATGTAAAAATAAATTATTATGGCCTAAGATTATGTCATTAAAAATGTTGAGTAACATTATCGAGCAGTGATCAGGTTACACTGCACTACCATGTTACCTGGAAATAATTTATTGTACCTATCTAAAAGTTGTTTTTAAATGTAAACTTGTTTTAATTTTAGAAGGGTGGTTTTTTTGTTGAATGTGGAGCTTTGGATGGTGAAACAAGATCTAATACATTATACTTTGAACGGTACTATGGTTGGACAGGATTACTTATTGAAGCAGATCCTTTAAATTTTGTAGAAATGTTAAGAAAAGGACGTAGAGCATATTTATCACCAACATGTCTTAGTGTTAATCCTTATCCTGAAATAGTGAGTTTATGTGTATAAAAATATATATATATGTACATATTACATAAAATTAATACTAGAATTTGTGTATATTCATATTATAATATTTATATTAAGATGACGCTACACACACGTTTGTTGTCTCTGTTTTACATATGCATTGCATAACATAGCAAATCTATGTACCGCATTCTTACTACAGTTTATTTGTAATTAATATTAGAGTAAATTTACCTATTATCAAATTTGTAGAGGAGAACATAAACTATGCTCTAACGTGTAGTTTCTTTTAAACATTTTATTTTTAACAAATAGTTGATTAATTCATTTTTTTAAATGCATATAACTAATTTTAAAAATAATTCCATGCTAGAGCATATTTTATGTTCTCCTTTACAAATTTGATAATAAGTAAATTTATTCTAATAATAATTAAAAATAAACTGTAGTAAGAATGCAGTACATAGATTTGCTATGTTATGTGTATATAAGGCAGAGACAACAAACGTGTGTGTAGCGTCCTCTTCAGAGGGTTTTAGTGTAGCCATAAAGTAAATTTTTTTCAAAATTCCAAGAAAAATGGAAATCGAACAATTAAAAAATGTTTATTTGCATTTTGAAAATAAATAAAAGTGGTCCAATTTAATCATCATTTTAAGTGTTATTATTTTTTTAAGTTTTTTATATACTCATATTAAATATTTATGATATAAATTGTATAAAATGTATTGAACATATTAATTTTGTATTTCTTATTTATTGATAATGTAAAGACATTATAGAATTATAAAACAAATCTATAAAGAACTACATTATCTAGATCTATTCTTGATTATGTGCATTTAAACATATTTTATAAGTTGGTAAAAAAAACTAACTTTTAAAGTAAATATAAAAAGTATAAATAGTAACTATAAAAAATTAAAATGTCAAAAAAAAAAGGTAACACAGGGCACTAGATAATGTATTTATTATTTGTTTTTTATTTCATATTTTCAAGATGTTTGTAAGTTGTCAATCATGAGAAATGTTAATAAGAATTTTTCATTGAAAATTTGTTTGTGTTGACATCTTTAAGAATGCAAATATTTATATAATATATTTTATGTTTAGGTATCTTTTCTTCAACGTCGTAATATGGGTCGCATAGCAAATGATGAAGTTGTAGAAGATAGTGTATTATCTGATAATATTGTGAAAGAGAAATCATCTTTTGTCAATGTTCAATGTTTTCCATTCTATACATATCTGTTGGCATTAAATATAACAGTAATAGATTATTTTAGTTTAGATGTTGAAGGATCAGAATTGAATGTATTAAAAACTATTCCATTTGATAAAATTGATATAAAAGTAAATTCAATATTCTAATATGTGTATTATTATAAATAATAAATAAATTAATATTAATATATTAATTTCATTTTTAGACTTTATCAGTGGAATTTTTCCATGTAAAAGAAGGTGATGATGGAGTAAGAACATATTTGGAAGATAAAGGATACATAGTAACTGCAAAAGTAACTAGACAGGATCGATTAGCAAATGATTATATATTTGCAAAACCATCTGTGTTAACACAAAATGTATCGTTTTATATAACTTAATACCAAGGTATGCAGCTTAAAATAACGAATTAATAGACTGAAGTCATTAATTTATTATATAAATTAAGAAAAAAAATTTGATTTTTTAAAGTTAACTCTTAATTGTATATTAATCATGATTTGTAATGAAATTTTAAATTTTAAAATTGCATAAGATATATATTTGAACACGCATTCTTTAACACCTATAGTATTTGCATGCTAAGAAAGAGCCTCATTAAGTTGGTGACGACAGGTTTTCTTCCTGCTACCTTTTCATAGTCAAACTACGCTATGATGACATACAGAGCACATATATTTATTGACTATTGTCTTATATGTATATGGGAGATACCAAATTTTTTTGGGTAACATTGTATAATTCAAACCTGCACGTGACGGACGAGTTTTCATCCGCATCCAAGACCCTTTCTTAACATACATAAACTATACCTAATTGTTATATAATTTGAAAATATTACTTGATCACTAGTGTATTAGTTGTTGATAATTTTTAGATTTAGTTTATATTTACCATTTTAAACCTAGTATATTAGCCATTAGTTTATTTTTTATCAAACATAATAATTAATATCCTTATATGGAAATATTATTAATCAAAACTATGGTCTCCAATAAATGTACTATATTGAATTAAATATTTATAATTTTGGATATATTTTTCCATTTTATTAACATCTTATTATCTAGTTATTATTGAAAATTTTAAAATATTTACATAAGAAACTTATTTTAAACATAAAAATGTCTTCTTTCCTATAAAAATTTGATTATATTTTTACATGAATATAATATAATATATATTATAAAAGTAATTTGAACAAAAGTTTATTATAATATTAATAAAAACAATAAAATATTGAAATATTTTGTATTCAAAATTGTCAGTAAACACTACATTTTACTGTGATCTAATTAATTTAAAAATATATTAGTGTTTGATAAAAATGTCCATGGATAAATTCACTATTTGTAGCAAAAATGTTTAATACCTTTATATAAAAATTTTGTTCACAATGTTATTAAAAATGTATATTGCTAAATTCGTAATATTATGTTCAGGGTAATTTATTGTTTAATGTAAGGTATTAATTGCTTTAGAATATTATTCATTAGTATTTTATCAAGGATAATAATATTTGTATATAAAACATATACAATTATTTTGTTTTTGATATTCATTTTAAATACAATTTCACAATCTTCTTCTGCTACATGTTAGTTTTTATTTAAATAAAAATAATTTTTATACAATTTAAGTATAAATTTATGTATTTGCAATTTTCAATTATAATTTTCTTCATATAAAATAGAGAATATTGCAATGCATATGAAATAAGAGAAAGAAAATAGTTGTAAAAACTAAGTAAATTGTATTAAATACTATTAGATATCATATTATAATAACATCCAAAATAAAAATGCTTAACATTAATTTTTTATTCTATTAGTTTTATATGTATGTATAATACATATTTTATACTAACCATATTATTCATTACAACCCTGGTTTTTACATTTATAATATGTTTCTAAGTACAATAGATATTATATAAATATTAGATAATGTTAAACAAATAACTCATTATTTATTATAGTTGAAACTTATATAGGTTATTTACTTCTAATAAATATGGGTCCGCTTTTAATTTGTTGAAATGTTTAATTTGTTTTAATGAAAATATTCTTATAGTGCTCAGCAAAGGTAGATAACAATTGAATACATACATTTTTCAACATTATGATTGCATATATTTTACCTGTCCAAATTTATCATAATGCCACTATAATAATATATTAAAATGAACAGCTTTTATTTTATTTTATTATAGAACGGGCCATAGCCCAAAGTACAGATAACTTATACAAATTAAACATGCAATATAGGTATAAATACTAATATATAAACTGAATATTTAGTATGACATTAATATTTTAAATTATAATAAAATAATAGTATTCATATTATTGTTTTTGTTATATAATCGTACATTATGTATGTAAAAATATATTCTATTATTATATTTAAAGGGTTATATACGTTTCTCTCTGTTAAAAAAATATCAATTTTTTTCTTACATAATTTCAAAGGCAAACCCTTTAAAAATATTTTAAGCCCACAATGGATCCAATATCTAAAATATTGACATACATATACCTATTTGAACGTATCTAGCCTCACTGCTCGATCAGACCTGCCATGCATGCACATTGTAGTACTTACAAGTACTCACAAGTTGTACTTAAAAAGCTAGAATGTATTTTAATACCATTAGGAAGATGCCATACATGCGTTATTTTCCCCAAAAAAGTTTTTCGAGAAATAAGGTTTCTCAGGTTGAAATTATAATTAAAAATCCACATTTTTATACAATATAGTAGACAAAATTATCTGTGATTTACTGTCATTCTTTTTTTCAAAAATATTAAATAATAAACAAGTTATTTATTTTGAAAAAACTTTTTTTTGGTTTTTTACAGATAGAATAACATCAGTTCTATTTGTTTTATCTAAAAAAAGAATGATGGTAGAACACAGATAATTTTGTCTATTATATTGTATAAAAAAATTGGATTTTTAGTTATAATTACAGCCTGAAAAACCTTATTTCTTGTGAAACGGTTTTGTATACAAATATTGTGATTACACAACAATAAAAAGTGGTAGTGACACAAATATATTTTTAAATTACTTTTAAAATTTCATAAAAATTGCTTATACAGAACCCCTTAAAAATTTCCCGTGTGGCGTCCTCTTTAAATGCACATATAGCACCTTATTAATACTTTAAATGCATATTTCTTGAAATGCTGTTTTTAAGTGGTGAGTGTGATAACTATTAAACCAATCGTCCGATTGCCTTTAATTTTTGTATGCATATTCTTAATTAGATATTTAATTGACCTACGAAGGGTTTTTTCGATAACATTGACCATTTTACCATTTAACGATTTTTACTATTTCAATTTAATCAATTTTTTAAAGTGTGACTATTTCCAATTTTTTATTTATTTTTTTTAAACCCCTCTCGTAAGTAAATTAATACAGTTTGAATGAAAAATAATAAAAAAATTTTTTACTACCAACTCTGCAATTTGAATCATGCCTACCATTCTTACCTGTAGAAAAAAAACTATTTTATGCCTCTGAGTAAACTTGTCTTATTTATATTATTATTTAATTTTTTTTCGTGATTCTTATTTTTTAATATTTGTATTTTTAAAGCCCAATAATTAGCCCAATAGTTCTCTTGTAATCCAGTATACTATTTGAACCAATTTTTAGGACATAATAACGTATATGGCCCCTTAAACTTAATTTAAAATAGATAGTAATATCTTAATTATATATAATAAGATATTTATAAATAAGATTTCTTTAATATATCATTATACTCAATTGTACTGCTCAAATGTACGATTATATGCAATTTACTTACTACTATTGCTTAGTATTACTTAATATTAGTATATTTATTATTTTTAATTTTTAATTTAAATTCTATAGGTACTTTATAGTTTATAATACATTGATTTATTAGTAAAAAAAAGTTTGTCATTTAATAATTAGTATTGGTAATAATATTATTTTCCTTGATATTTTTCTATTTAAATATTTAACTATGGACATTTTGATCTATAGACTAATTTAATCATCTCATTTATGTTTTTCTTATGATACATATTTTATTATTATGTATTTATCAACTCATTAATTCATCAACTTTGTTTTATTGTTTTTAAATGTAAAATATTTAAATGATTTTATTTTAGAATCCGATCAAGTGTAAAGATGCATTGTAAATATAACATACATTTTAATATCTATAATTCCGTCCTTGCATTTTATGTATCAATTGCAATGCATATATTTGCTAGCTAGTTAATAATAAACTTTCTTATTTTAATGATACTTCTATTTTTAAACATATTATTTATGTATTTATAAATTCTTATTATTCTTTTCTTTGTATATTATATTGTTCTCTGTGGATCAACAATATTTTTTAATTATGATATTTTTAATATTTATAAAGTATCGATTTTGTATAAAATCTAGTCAGTTCATAATGTATTATTTTGCATCTATTATAATTTGACATTATTTGAATAAAAATTAATTATGCATTATAAAATATATATAAAACTGTATAGGTATAACTTGATAATATTTAAATTATATAAATAAAAATTTAAAATAATTAATGAATCTTCTTTTCTTTATTTTTTTATATTTATTGTAACAGATTAATGTTTATGAGGGTACTGCCAAGTGATTTTATACAATATATATATATATATATATATATATATAGGTATATTATCTAAATTGTACTTGTAAAAGTTCATCTATGCATGCTTGCAAAGCAGTTGTTTTTTAATATTTTAAATATTTATTCTAATAATTAAAATGGAAAAATAAAATATCAAAAAAATGACTTTTATACAAAAACAGATGAACTTTTCTACATTTTTTATAATAGATATTTTTAGTTTTAAATCACTCAGTAGTCTGTATTATTGATTATTAGAAATACAAAATCTACATTCAAATAATTTTTTTCCCAATAGCTTTCTCTTAATTGTGCATCAATATCTAATCATAAATGTTTTATGACTTATTAAATATATTTATCCGATAATGAAATAAAACTGACCTACCTACCTACCTATCTAGTTCTGGTTTAAAATTGATAAATTAATTAGGTACCTTATATCATTATTATTATATTATTATTTTTGAAGAAGAAAATTTTTGGTAAATTATTTAAATTCTTTGAATGGAATAAATTAAGAATTTTTATTTGGGTCATATTTCTTATTAAAAAAATATTTAAATATTTACATATATTTTGATTTTTAAAAAAAACATTTATGTCAATCAGTTGTATAATATATATTATGTATACTGTACATTTTGTATATATAAATATTAAATATTGTTTATGTATTTTTTAGAAGTTATATAGTATTATCAATTATCTAATTGTTAAATTGATAAATTAACAATTAAATTAATTGTTAAATGTTACATTACAACTTACAAATTATAATAGCATACGATATAGTATATAAATATACCTACTTTGATATAATCATATTCATTGCAACTTGTTATTTTTGTAAGAAAATTAAAAATAAATGTTTTTATTTTATTAATATTATTTATTATTGCAAATTATGTGTAAATTTTTTTTTTTAAATAGAATAACATCTATTATTTTGTTATATTTTTGTTGGCATTGATGTACTAGTCAAGAACTTTGTTTTATTTAGGTATTAAATCTATGCTCAAATGTGTTGGTCAATTTTTTCTTAAAACTAATTTTGTAGTAATATTGAACACAGAATAATATTGTAGTTTAATGTTGCATTTTTATTAAACATACACTCCAATTTAATCACATTACTTGTATTATAATAATAGTATTCAAAATTATGTATATATAATATATGTATTGTTATTTATTTTTATAGTATTATTATATTATATTATTTTAAAATATATTACACAATGACATGAAACATATTTATTTAAAAAATAAACTAATTGTTTTTTATCATTTAATAAAGAATTATTATATTATTATATACATCATATAGGTATGATATTTGCTCAGAAAGTATTTAACCTTGTTAATTTTTCTTATCCCTCTTTCATTGCTTATTACCATACAAATCATGCTCTAGTTGCACCAGGACTGCTCAGGGAAAGTAAAATAAATCCTATTTGGAGACTACCAAGAATCAAATGAGAACCAATTAAAAATTTAAAAAAATATAATAGAAGAGGATGAAAGGGACCCTGAGGGGTCAACATATATGATGTCAGAATGCAGAGGTGTTCGAAAATACAGAGGGAGCGGCCCAACCCATAGGTTTAACTTGGTCCAGTATACTATGAACCAGGGCTGGATTTTGGGGCCCTGAAGTCCCGAGTTCAGTGGGCCCTTAAAAAAAAATAAATTTTTGCAGTATGTGATTGTAATGTTCTTATAACATTAATTTAAATACTCAATTATAATAATGAGATACCTTATTAATTTACTATATCAAGAAAAAACGAATTACAAAAATAATTATATGGTTACAAAAGTAAGTTCACGAGCACACCGTTGCCTTGCTCACACACGTACACACACACACACACATCATTCTGTGCATGACAAAATAAATTGTATTTATTTATTTTTGTTTATTTTGTCATGATTGATGATTCTGTGTATATCATACTTAACCTATAATTTCAAACCCAAAGACATTGCAGTTCTCCCCACTTAATTTTTTAACAATGCAAAAGTAGGTCACTTGAATATAGTTTGTAAAATTAAAAGTAAAAACGTAAACAATTTAGAAGAATGAGATATTATTAATTTAAATAATTTTTTTAGCTTAGAAACTGTGTTAAACCTTTTTGTGTAGTACTTCATTTTAATGGTAGGATGATAGATTTCCAAATTGATACAGGGTCAGGAGTATCTGTAATAAATTTTGAAGATTATACAAATTTAAAGTTGGAAGATAACAGTACAATATTGAGAGAACAGATATAAACCTTTAAGCATATAACGGTACTATTATAAAACCAATTGGTTTATTAAAAATTAATGTAAAATTTAAAGATAAGTCTGAAATGTTAAAATTGTATTTAGTAAATGGAAACGGACCACCAATTGTAGGTAGAGATTGGTTAATGAAATTAAACATGGTTTTGTAGATATAAATTCTTTGTCACGGGTAAATGAGGAAAATGCGATATTAGCATTTCCTACAGTATTCAAAAATGTTTTAGGTTGTTACAAACATAAGAAATTTAGTTTAAGTCTTAAGGAAAATTCAAAACTTATATTTTGTAAACCTAGGGTATTACCTTTTTCTTTAAAAGATAGAGTGAGCAAAGAAATTGATCGATTAATTGAATCTGATTTATTAATAAGTGTAGAAACATCTGAATGGGGGACACCAATAGTGCCAGTGGTTAAGCCTGATTGTTCAATTAGGTTGTGTGGTGACTACAAAGTTACATTAAATAAACATTTACGAGATTGACAAATACCCTATTCCGAGAGTAGCAGATTTAATAAGCATTTTTCAGGGCAATAAAAAGTTTTGTTCATTGGATTTATGCCAAGCATATCAACAGTTATCTTTACTAATGAGGAAAATACAAAATTAACAACTATTATAACTCATAAAGGCTTATTTATGTTTAAACGTGTTCCATATGGAGTAGCATCAACCCCAGGTCTTTTATAGAGGGTTAGGTTAGGTTAGGTTTTACAGATAAAATGTTAAGTGGAATACCGGGTGTTGGATTTTTTTATGATGATATTGTAATAGTGGGGAAAGATGAACAAGAGGTTTATATAAGGTTGTACAATGTTTTGGAAAAACTTTCAAATGCTGGGTTGACAGTAAAAAAAGAAAAGTGTAAATTTTTTTGTGATGAAATTACATTTTTGGGATATCAAGTTGACAAAAATGGTCTTTATATTCCTAAGAAAAGAGTAGAAGCTATTGAAAATGTTGTAGTTCCTAAAAACGTACAAGAAATGAAAATTTTTCTAGGTCTAGTAAATTATTATGGAAAATTTGTTAAGAATATGTCAACTATAGCAGGACCTTTGTATGAAATATTAAGAAATAATACTACATTTATTTGAAAGGATAAACAAATGGAAGCATTTAAGAGAATAAAACACACATTGTATCTAATAATATTTTAATACATTATAATCCAGAGTGGAAATTAATGTAATGTTCTTATAACATTAATTTAAATACTCAATTATAACAATGAGATACCTTATTAATTTATTATATCAAGAAAAAACGAATTACAAAAAGAAAAACAATTATATGGTTATAAAAGTAAGTTCACGAGCATACCGTTGCCTTGCTCACACACACACACATCATTCTGTGTAGGTATATCATACTTACCTATTATTTCAAACCCAAAAACATTACAGTGATCTATCGCACTACAAACTTCTATCATAATTAACTTGTGATCTACCATATAGATACTATATTTAAATATTTTATGAACTATATAAAACAGTTATTATATAATACAAATACAAATTATTTTTAAATTGCTTGTTAATAAATCATTAAATTTTTTATAAAATAAAGTAGTACCTACTTATAATATCATTATTATAGGTATTATTTTAAATTTTACTTAACACATGGAAACTTAAAATAGCACAATTTTAATTTTTAAATCTAATGGTATACTTTACCTTAATTAATATCCTTTATGAAATCGATAAAAAAAATCATAAGATTTGTATATTCAATAATTATATTATAAACTCGAAGTCACAATAGTACACACTTTTATTTTGCATTTTTAATGTTTATATTAAAGAATTTAATGACTTGGTCTTTATGAAAAGAATTGCACAGAAGATGTACAAAATTTCTTTATGTTCTAGTGACTATTGTTTTTTTCCTTGTGCAAAATATAAATTTTAGCCAAGAAATATTATCGCGATTACAGTTATGGTATTGACACTGGTTTTAGCCGTGATCCTAGTTTTTTTTTTAATTTGTCCGTAATAAAAGATGGACTAGTTAGTGGTATACCTACTACTGTTACTTATAATGATATATTTTTTAAAGATAAAACTGATGATGCTAACATATTTATTAATTAGTTTTCTTCAGTTTATACCTACTGCTCATGGTAATTCTCATCAGTTGCATCGAATATTTAAATTGCCTTTAAATTACCAAAAAATGCCTATTTTTCTTTTGATTATATCGTTGATGGTTTATCTAAGCTTCGAAATGTTACACCCGTTGGACCTGTTGGCTTGTCTTGCATCTTTTTATACAATCTGCGATTTTAATTACTTGTCATTGTGGTTGTTCATTAAAAAATTGTTGGATCAGAGGCTCTTCCTGACACTTTTTAAACTTTGTTCTATAACCTATTTTAATCATAAAATCTGGTGACCAATTGCTATTACATCACACATTGCAATTTTGCAAAACTATTTGAGTCAGTTGTTCTTAAGTCTATAGATCTGCTATCAATTATATTTTAGTTGATGAACATAATTGTTTCTGCCCAGAGTGATTATGTATAATATGATTTTTTGTAATTATATTATGGACCATGTTATGTAGATGTAATTTATACTGATTTCTCCAAAGCTTTTGATCGTGTGGACCCAGGAACACTCAGTTCTACTCAGATCCTTAGATGAATCGGGGTTTGGTGATCCTCTACTCACTTGGTTTTATTCTTACCTTACTAATAAGATACAGTGGCAATGTTGCATGGTACATGTCTATACCTTCAACTGATATTCCTTTTTGGAAGCCATTTTGTGACCAATTATTTTTTCTATACTAGTTAATAGCGCGCCTATTGTTTATTTCATGCTAAATTACTTGTACCTATTTGTGGACTACATGAAATGGTTTTTGTGTATCGAATCAATTTCTGATTGTGAGTTGCTATAAGCTATTACCAAAGCATCCATATGTCAGACTATGACGTTTGCATGAAATCCTTTTATGTCTAATTTTAATTATACAATTTATGGATCTATACTGTCACGCGCACGACTAATTGGGTGATTGATCTTGGCTTTCGTTTATCTACTAATTTTATTAATATCCTGGAATGCATATTGAAGATATTTGTTGTAGAGTACTTAAACTTTTTGGCTTTATCTAAAGATTTTAAGTTTTCCGTCTCTCTGAAAATTGTTTACTATGCCCTTGTCAGATACATACTAGATAATATGGCTTTATTTTTTGGGACTCTCATACTTCTGAGACTCGATTATTGAGCGGGCCCAAAGGAAATTCTTACTGTATGCTTCCTTTGTATTCAAAGTTCCTTGTTTTGCCTATGATTATACACCTACAAGTAAGGTTATACCTACTCAATAGTCTCAACCCAACGGCCGTGATATCGACGGTATAGGAAATGTACCAAAATGTTTTGGGTTAAATTCATACCTGAGTACGCAGGATAGGTTCAAAGTTAGAGTAGGTACCTACGTGGAAAGTAGGAATATTGACAGACATGAGCAGTTAATAGAAATTTTGAAGAGGAGGAATGTAAATATTTGCTGTGTTTTTGAAACAAAGTGGAAACGGGAGAAATCAAGAGAAATTGGTGAAGGGTATAAAATCATATATTCAGGAAGAACTATCACAAGGAATGGTGTAGGAGTGATATTAAACGATTAAATGAAAGGAAAAGTGGTAGAGGTGATTAGGAAAAGTGATAGGATAATATTGTGGTGAGAGTAAGGTATTGAATATTGTAAGTGCATATGCTCTAAAAGTAGGTTATGAAGAAAGCCAGAAAGAAGAGTTCTGGTAAGAGATGGATGAGGTAATGCAAGGAGTACAAGACATTAAGAATATTGTAATTGGTGGGGATTTGAATGGACATGTAGGCTGTGATAAAATAGATTATGATAGAGTGCATGGAGAGCATAGATTTAGAGAAAGGAACGAGGCTGGGAGAAATAATATTTGATGTTGCATCGGTGTATGAATTAACGATTATGAACATTTATTTTAGGAAGAGAGAAGAGCAATATATAACCAGGGGGTGGACACTAACCCGAAATCTGTAAATCAGTCACCATGTTTTCGGATGCGATTTTATCATTATACTACAGAATATTTATGTGGTTTATACCGTAATAGACACTATCAATACTATCACAGAATATTCTGTGATATCAGTACGTCGGATTATCTGTGGTATAAATCACGAACCACGAACTAAGATAGTATGGACTGGAAACGACATAGCAGGCGGGTGGTGGTGGTGCGATTACATTTTGTTACGGTAAATTAATAAGTGGGGGAATCTAAGCGATAATCTATCAGGCGATCCTAG